>MCJB01052175.1:22750-87213 GCA_002018475.1 Nicotiana obtusifolia | reverse complement strand
CTCTCTCTCTCTCTCTCTCTTCGTCTCTCTACTCTCCTTCTCTGTTTTTTTTTTCAATTTTTTTTTCATTTGATGTTCTCTGTCTTTTTATGCTTTCTTGTTGTATAGAGTTTTAATGGAATTCATCAATGGATTTCAATAGTTTTAACTTAGCAATTTTCTTTCATGTTGTACAATTGGTGTTCAAATTGAAATTGTCAATCAATAAATTTTGAAGCCGTTTGACTCTCCGCCATTGACAGCCATTAAAAAGCTTTGAAGCTTTGAAATTGAATTTGGATTTTCAAATACCATTATTTGTTTAGGATTGAGTATTATTGCAAACAATTGAGAAATATTATTTGGAGTTTATATCTCAATTTTGAGGGTATTTTGATGAAGATTAGACTTGATTTTGGATGAATTTCAGATTGAAACTTGAAGATGATGAAGAAGAAGAAGATACATGACATATTATATACTTACGAAATTGTAGTAAAGTCATATTATAATTGTATGTAAATTGTATTCTGTTGTAGTTATATTTTTTTTTTTATTTGAATGTTGCATGAAAGTTGAAAATAAGTTATATAATGTTGAATCGTCGTATAAAATTTGTATTTATGTTATCAATACTATCTTAAATAGTTGTAAAGTTGTTGATATGTATCAAAATTGTATTAAGAGAGTAAGTTTTGATTGGAATTTTAGAGATGAAGAAGCACACACCACAGATAAAATATATATAAATCAGATACAATATATATACAAAAGACATATTGTATAAAATTTGTGTAAAAATTATATTTAAGTTGTATGATATTGTAGTTGTATTTATCGGTATAAATAATATACGAAAGTTATAAATAAGTTGTATAATATATAATTAATTGTATGAAATTTATTTTTACTATGTATAAATCAGATACAAAATATACAAAAGACATATCGTATAAAAATTGTATTTAAGTTGTATGATATTGTAGTTGTATTTAACTAGATAGAAATAATATATGAAAGTTGTAAATAAGTTGTATAATATATAATTAGTTGTATGAAATTTGTTTTTACTATTTATATTGTTGTAAATATTCAAATTTGCATTAAATTTGTACGAAATTTATTTTTAATTATATGTTAATATACCATATATTATTCTTAGAGATAGAAATTTTATGTGTTTAATTTGAATATAAATATGCAATGAAATTTAGATTCTCAGTAGAAATTCTCTTTTAGAAGTTCTCCTAAAGATAAGCTTCGACCGACATTGCTAGGAATGCTTAGAGGATGTTCTTCTGTGGTAAGCTAATACCTGCTTGCTTAATTTCCGAAACCGATATCTGTGTATACTATATTCTATTGAGAAATAAGATTTCTCCACACTATGTTTGAGACCACCGCTAAAATGCACATTATGTGCATCAATCTGCACATTTGGTAGTTGTTCAATCGTGTTTTAATGTAGTAATTAGTTTGAATTGCTCCTCTAATCAGTAATTTTCCGGCATAGATTGATTAGGATATGATTTATATTGACCACCTACCTCGCTGTGTCTCCTCGCTAATTTTGGAATTGCTGAATCACAGACAAAAAAATAGTGTAACACTTTAGATTTAGTTGGTTGCATATTTTGCTGTCATCAAATTAGTGTACCATTTCCAAATCTCAAGACTTAAATCGCCGACTGTATTTCTTAATAGCTGAACAGTGTCTTAAGGTGGAAGAAGTTACTGTAATTACTTGATTTGTTTTGTGAAAATGTTGACTGTTGGGAGTATCTTTGGTCCTAATATTTTGGAGAGAAGAGGGGAGAGGAGAGAAAAAAAAAAAATAGTGTAACTAAATCCCTTGATTAAAGGCACTTTAAGGTGGAATGTATTTAATTTATAAATAATTCTTGTTTAGGGTGGATAATATATAAAATTAGAACAATTTTAATAAATAAATTTCAAATAGAAACGAAATCCCATAAACGAAGATAGTACGAAATTTTGCTCGCAGGACAGAACTTGTGAACAAGTAAACAAGCGTAATTTTCATTCTTTTGATTTTATAGCGCAAAAACTACTTTTGCAAGACTTCCTTAAACGAGGACAAAATGCAAACAATGGCTTCAAATCACCCTATTTCTGCAAATCACCCTCCATCCCATTGTATATGGGTTGACTTGAAGA
This sequence comes from Nicotiana obtusifolia, assembly GCA_002018475.1. Classification (NCBI taxonomy): domain Eukaryota; kingdom Viridiplantae; phylum Streptophyta; class Magnoliopsida; order Solanales; family Solanaceae; genus Nicotiana; species Nicotiana obtusifolia. Next base: position 85,056 of record MCJB01052175.1, on the reverse strand, counting down.
AATAGCCACGCTGGTGGCATTGTATTTAGAGTTAGCTACTTTTTCAAAAGTGGACCAGTGATCTAAAGTGTAAGTTAAAAAGTGGTCATCTGACCTGAAATTTAAAACTCAAAACTAAAATTCAAGCCACAAATATAATGTTTTGAAGAAGTAGCAAATTCTAAACACAATGCCACAAAAGTGGCCACATGATGAAATATCACTGTTTTATTTGTGGTATTTGATTAGACATGGAGACCTGAGAATTTATAGTTTTAAAATAAAAATACTTTTTTTGCAATAAATTAAAAATAAAAAAGTATCACATAAATATGAAGAGATTGATGATTCATTTGCATGAAAGTTTAACCATATGGATTGACTTTGATTAGGAGATCCAACTCATCAGAAAATGATTCGAGTACACAAATGTTAAATATGTTAATTTTATTTTGAAAATTATGGAATTAAGCACCAATTCACAAATTTTAAAAAGGTACATCGACCCTTTTATTCAAATATTATAATTTATTTTACGACGGATAATTTAATTTCTCGATGGTCTGCCCCGTACTTATTTATTATATTTGATGGACATGTTGATATAGTAGTTGAGCTTCCATATTCTTATTTAGCTTGGTAATTTTTTATATTTTAAAATTTTAATTACAGAATCGTTAAAAGATAACAATTTGTTTTTCAAACTATACCATTATATTATAAACTAATTGGTTCAGAGTTTACAAACACAACCCATATGGACTCTTCTAAATATGAGACCACATAGTTCCCATGTAGCGTACTACTTTTTAGAATTGACTATTTGTTATTATAATGATAAAATTCAAGTTTATTTGGTTTGATTGAGTCAACATAGATATTATCATATTAATATGAATAAACCTAAAGAGTAAAAACCTTGGCAAAACTTGAATAAGGAAAAAAAAAAGAAAAAGATGTACTCCAATTTCCACCAAAATTTTCGAAAACTGCCGCGCGTTTTATCATCTACATTCTTCGCCACGTTCCCTCCTCTTTCTTTTTACCTTTCCCTCCATATTCTCAGCTCTTACAAATAACAATGCTTTTTTTCCCTCTCAAAATCTTCTTTACATTTCCCTCTGTTTCTCCTTCACTTCTCCCAGATGCAGAAACAGAAAATGGGGAAACAAAGCAAATCGCGAAAGACCGAAAACATTGGCAAAGGAAAGGTTACTCCTGTACAAATCGCTTTCATCGTCGATCGCTACCTCTCTGATAACCGTTTCACTGAAACCCGATCCACTTTTCGATCCGAAGCTTCCCATCTTCTCGCTAAGTCTCCCATCAATGAGGTACCCCAAGCTTTTTTTTTTATCGATTAAAATTATATTAATTCGTCTAATTTTAGGATTTCAAATCATTGGACATTTGGAGCACATTTTAATTTAATTCCATTTCTCTAAAAGTTCTGATTAATTGTATATAGGATATCAGAAAATAGGCTTTGTTTTAGTTGCTAAGACGAATTTAGGATTAGGTGCAAGGGGAAACTATATCTCCATAAACTAAAAGTTTTGAGAGATTATAGTATATGTTGCGTTTCTAATCAATTTTCTAGAATCTAGGGTTTTAAATCAGTATGTCTGTGTGTGCGGAGCCGGAGCGGGTAGCCTTGGTCCACACATCGTATTTGTCTTATGAAATCTATAGGATTATGTAAAAATTATTAATTTAGAGCCTACTAACTTAAAGTGAACTAAAATTCTGAACCTATAAGCTTCAAATCCTGACTCCACCTTTGTGTGTTTGTGTCTGTTTATGTCTCTCTCTATATGTTTTTATGTGTGTGCGCGCGCGCATGTGTGTTCGTGTGTGTTTGTTTGTGTTTGTGTGGCTGCGTAAATTTTTATAAATTGTCTACTTAATGGAGGTGAATTGCTGTCTCTATCCTCGGTCTGCCTTATTTAATCCCTCATTTCATAGGTTAATCCTTTTTCTGGGGTTCTTTTTGTGTGACAATGAATAGGCTCCAAGGAGTTTATTGAGTTTGGGAGATATGTTGGATGAGTATATAAGTTTGAAAGAGCAGAAAGTGTTTTTGGATCAAGAAAAGTGCAGATTGGATCATGAAAAGACACGGGTTCAGAATTTACTAAGTGGGATGCAACATGTTATGAATGCTTACAATGCTAGTGTGAATCTCACACCGCCTTCCTCAATTGCTGCTGCTGCTGCTTCTTCAATGCCCAAAATAGGTGCTTTGCCAAGCATAGTTAATGGGTCTTCTCCAGTAACCACAGGTATGCATTCTATAATCTCTTGGAATCTATGCAGACTTAGCAAAATATAAGGTGTAATGGAAGAATAAGATCTACATAAGAGAGATTTATTAGTTGAGGATATGTTGTTGTGTTAGCACTTTTACTTTATGTCATATGCTTTTATATGAATGTTTAGCATTTCAGAAATTTATACTTCACTAGAAAATATAAAGAACTTCTAGCACATTTTTATATGAAGCCACACAGTCTTTGAGTATTCATATAGTCGATCCCAACTTGTCAAAATGAGGTGTAGTTGATGTTGTTGTATTCTCTCAGTTTGTGTCATTGCTTTTCAGTTTCAGTTGCTTTAGATTACTCGATGTGCTTTATATTTAACTAGGTTGCTGTATGTGATACTATCTTGTTTGGTACATGGTACGTTTAAACGAGCTAGATCTATTACTTCTAGTTGTTATTATCAAAGTAAGAGAAATTGACACCAGTGGCTTTAGCTCCACAGCTCTCTCTCTTTTTTATTTTTAATTTTTTTAATTTTTTAATTCTTTTTAATAGCAAATAGACCACCAGGCATGCTGCCTAGTAGTTTTTATATTAATAATAAACAGAAAAACCACAGCTTCAATGTCCTAGTTGTATCTGCAGAAGCTACATTCAACCCTGCCATTTTGTAGTAGATCTTTATTTCCTAGGGAGAGATTTGATTATTGCACTCTCTCTATTTTCATTTGCTTTAGATTATTACCTGAATACGTGGAAGGAACAGATGATCTCATATTCCTAAGTCTCTTTCAAAAAACCATAATAGGCAAAAAACTGAATATTTTTGCATATATTCCTTCCAAAATACTGTCTTGCATTTGCATGACCATCATGTACTAGTATGCGATGAGAAGTACAACATCTGTTCTCTAGACTGCAGATAGTTCTTAACTGAAGTCATGCAGCACATATTTTTAGTTGAAGGGCAGAACCATCTTCATCCCTAAAGAGAAATATCTCCGAAAGAATGATTTGGAATGTAAAACTGACACTGATCCAGACCATATTCAAGAAATAGTTTATCATTTCGTTCGTTGAAAGATATGCTATGCTGTGTGTTGGATGTCATTGTTATTTCTTAGGTACAATGATCAATAACCAGCCTGTTGGTTCGTGCCATAATTTGGATACTTTCTTTACCATTTACCTGAAGAATTATACTGTACTACTTTTATCAGGTTATTATTCTACATACAAATCTGCAGCACTGATGTCAGCATCAATGCCTTCAAATGCTGCTCCAGATACCATGAAATTCTCTACTCCAAATTCCATTCCATCAACCTCAAAAAGAAAAGGCATCAAAGACGTCTCTGCAGCTGCCATAACTGCCAAGAGATCTCGTAAACATTTGATCACCAACCAATTGTCACTTGAAGGTAAAAATCCATTTGAAGTTGGTCTTTTGTCACTTCATGTGACATGTCCTTAATATTTTGACATCATATTTGTCACACTTTCTTGCAGATCCTAATACATATGCACAACCAACCGGTGTTGTTAAACACAACAACAATGTGAATAGTTCTGTAGTTCAATTATCAGATCCTGTGACAGCATCTGATAAGACACCAGTTCAAGGATCTAATGTTGCCAAGTCTTTGTTCAATCAGCCCATTCAGTCTCCTCCAACTAATTCTTCTGGCCCTAAAACACCACCAAGAGCATCTTCATCCCAAACTGAGAAATCTATCTCTCCACTGGAAGTTTGTTCAACTGCTACTTCCAGCAAAAATGTTACGCCATCTCGTGTAACAGCCACAAACTGCACAATCATCTCATCAGAAACAATTCGAGTGACCCCTACCAAGCAAATAATTTACTCCATAGAAAGAAATCACTGCATTTCAACATCGTCACCAGTAAAGACCAACCTGAAGAGGCCTATTAAGCGAGACCAAGTAAAAAGTAGGTTGGACTTTGATGCCTCCGATAACATCCCATGTAATTCAGAAATGGCATCTGGCTCTGACATGATTTCTACATCTGATTCTGAGAAAGAAGGAGATATTTTTGACTTAGATTTGCCTAATTTAGATGCTTTAGGGGTGGATTTTAATCTTTCGGAACTACTAGTAGATTTTGACCTTGATGGAGAGGGGATTGATTATTCTTGCCAGCAAACATTAGATTCTTCCCCAGATACTTTTTCAGGGTAAAATTACTTGCCTTACCCAGATATTCTCATAGTTTCCTTATCTAATGCAAGTTTAGGAATGGTTCCTGAGTCTCCATTTGATGTTTAATGAACAGGTCACCTCATAAGTCAGGAAATGTCAATGCTGATACAAACCAGATGACCTCTCGGATTTCATCTACAGTTACTGAAGTCTTTTCAGAGCAAGACATGAATTTACTAGGTAAAACAAAATCCTTGTCAATAAAAGTGACTGGACTGTTTTCATTGAAATGTGGGAAAAGGGTCTTAATTTCTTCACATTGATCATTCAGGTTCAGATTCCACGACCACTATGAAATCAGTTACCAAATGCATCAAAATTTTAAGTCCTGGTAATTGCTCAACTTTCTGCTTTCTCCTTTTCATTTTGCAAAAAGTACTGAAGATATGATTCCATGACTGTCTCTTTTGCAGTTAAAAATATCGGAAGCTTGAGGGATTAGGAGAGCTTTGTTCAAGAGATTGACTGAACTCTTACGCAGATGATTACCGAGGCTGAAATGCCATAATTGATCACAGTTGAGTTGACTGGATTTATGCAACCCCAACAAATTTACCAAACTAGTTTCACATATTAACTGTCCATTCATTAGCAAAAGGGTGTATGGTGTTGGATTATGATTTATTTTCCATAGAATTAACAGCACCAGTCCTAGTTAGAATATTGATTATATATAGCTTATGGCTAAGCATATTAGGAATTTGTATAAATTTATTTGACATGAACAAGCTTATAGCAAATATGATTATGAGAAACATCTGATTATCTGGAGAAAGAAATTTGGCATTTTGATATCTTGATGTGCAAAACAAAGTCTGTATGTTGGATCATGTAAATGCATTCACTCCTTTTCTTACAGAGAGTGAAGATCACTGAACTTGAATAAAGATTTCCTGCTACTATATTGTTCCCTGGCAGGCACTTGCTCACTAAGCACTTCTCTTTGGCCTGGTTAAGCTGAAAATCGTTAATCTAAACAATTATGCCTTCCCAAATTTTGTAGTTGGTTTTGCATTTCATGTCTAAATTTATGTGAGAATTCTGTGAAATTATCAATGATGTTTTAAAGGCAGTGCTCATTTGGTCCATAGATACTGAAAATGGAACCAGTTGTTTAGGGCTTATGGTAATATTGATGTAGCAGATCTATCAATGGGGTTTAGCAATACAATGTGTTGAGAGAATCAAAAGGGATGAGGCAGTAACTGCAAGGGAAGTTGACAAATTAATCATGATGGGGAATAGAAGGATGAATCCTTTCAGACTCGAGGGCAACTTAGGAAGATCAAAGGCCCCAAAGAAAGCGGGTAACTGTCAGAACTCAGAAGATGGACTTTGTCATGGTTTTAGTTGTTAAAATGGCTGCTTCAATATGCCATGCTTGCAAAAGCAAAGCTCAGCATACTTAGTTAATGCGGCTACTTGGTTTCAGCTCAAGATTTACCCCTTGTTTGTTAGTCTTCAGTTTACACTGTTTTATAGCCCGGGATTAATGTCCTTCGCGAGTTCTGTGTTGGTTAGTCTATCCTTTTATTCCCAGCAGAAATAGTGAAAAGAGAACAACTACTTTAAGAAAGAGGATGACACATTTAAGGCACGGAAAAGCCTTTACATTGTTGTATAAATTGAATCTCTGCAAAGCTTTTCAAGAACCTATAATAATTTTAGCCATTGGTACCATCCTAGACTTGTGAAAAGAATTTCTTTATAGTATTACAACTTCACAGTCTTGCCTTGCTTACAAAATGATCTGAAAGTGGTCAGATCAAGACAAACTCGATTTCCACTTTCACCTTGATTTTCGAATTAAGATAAGTACTTCTCCAACTTTTCAACTTCTTCTGTGCTTCCAATGTATAATGGGACTCGCTGGTGTATCTGCAAAGTTAGAAACAAAAGAAACACCAAATTAACTGACTGACATATTCTCTTATTGGTAACAGATGTAGCAGTTATTTGATTCTCACCTCAGTTGGTTGGATATCAAGAACTCTTTGGTGGCCATCGGATCCCTTGCCACCAGCTTGTTCCACAAGGAAGCTCATAGGAGCACACTCATACAAAAGCCTCAACTTTCCGTTCTTACTCTTTTTGTCTCTAGGATAGCCATAAATGCCACCATATAGAAGAGTTCTATGGAAGTCACCAACCAAACTACCAATGTACCTAGCAGAGTAAGGCTTGCCACTAGTGCCAGGGTCCTTCAAGTCATCGATGTATTTCTTCAACTTGTCATCCCAGAGCTGGTAGTTTCCTTCGTTGAACGAATAGATCTTTCCAGATTTTGGTATTTGGATGTTTTCTTGGGTTAGAACGAATTCTCCATACATCGGATCCAAGTTGAAGGCAAAGACTCCGTTTCCCAAGGTGACCACAAAAATCACAGAGCTCGAGTACATGCAGTAGCCTGCTGCAAGAAGGTTGCTCCCTGGTTGGCATACATTCACAATACACCTCTGTTCAACATTGTCAAGCTGCAATATTGGACAGATATTTGGTAAATCGGTGGTTAACTATTTACATATAATGAATTGATTTTGGCTTATGCCAACCTTAGCAAGTAAATGATCCTACTTCTCAGTGCAGTATGTGTAAGGTTAGCACATTGTCACAAAATCAAAACATGCTTGGCTTCATTAGCTATTTAGAGTTGTCTTTAGGAGGCAAAAGAACATTATTTAGTTTGGTGATTACCGTGGAATCATCTCCATGATCCGCGAGGCACTCATCATTTGGGCTGTATATTCCAAAAATAGAACCAGTAGAAACAGCAGCATCAATGTTTGATGATCCATCAAGAGGGTCAAACACCACAATGTAGTTGCCTGAGTAACTCTCTTCCACTGCCACTGGTACATCCTCTTCCTCTGATGCTATAATCCCAGTCCTTCCGCTTGACCTTAGACAATTCGAGAATACCTGTTCAATCCATCAAACATAATATTTAGTGACTTTACTACTATAGTGAGTAACATTTAGTTACTTAAATGGTGTACAAAGATAGTTCAGTAATGTAAAGTTTAGTGACTTTACTATTATACTGTATAAAGTTCAATTACTTTAATATCAAAATAGTTTGGTAATTTTACTGAGTGAAATCAAGCCATATGCATTACAAGAATAAAAAGGTCCGGGGATGGGCCGCACCCCAAGGGGGTGTGATGTAGGCACTGTACCATGATGCAAGCATCAGTGGCTGATTCCACGGCTCAAACACATAATTCTCATCATTTGAAAGTTTTAAATTCCAATTCCTTATGAAAGAGGTGATTCTACTTCATACTTAGAGGGTAATATGAAGAAGAAAACATAAAAGGTGGGGTAACTTAATATTGCAATATCTTTGATATAGTTCTAATACCAACCAATGTTATTATGAGATAAATTTGACAGTGTAAAGAGTTCTTATGCTATGAGAATATCTTAACTAATTGTAACAGGTAAGCTGTCTTATTTATTTTCCAGGCTACTAATTTCACGTTATCGGTAGTTATTTTTTAAGTGACATTGACAGTGTAAGGACAGAGTACTAGTATGCTTCTATTGAACTATAGGAAGAGGTTGTAACAAACAAACCTCGTTAGAGACAACATCAAGCTTCTTCTGGTCTTCTCCTTGAATATTGACAGCACCTTGAACTCCAGTAAGGTTAGAAATTCCAGCTCTCTGAACCAAAGAAGCAATCTGCTTACAAGCCATAGAAATGCTTGAAATCACTATGGTAAGTTCAGCATCAATAGTCCCAGCTTGTTCTTGCCTTAATAGCCAGCTTGTTAAAGTTTGCAACTCATAGCCACTCCTTTTCTTGGTCTCAGTAGCCCCTGCTGCTGTCTCTATTGCCATGCATTTCACTCCTCCATGAAATGACCTTCTCTTTGTTGTGCTGTTTTTTGGGCATAAAAATGGAGTACCCTTTTTGTCTAGAGTACATAAAAATGGAGTCTTTTTGTCTAAAGCACATAAAAATGAAGGTGTTGCTGTTGCTGATGATGCTGCCATTGTGATTTTCTTGGAAATTCTTTTACTTTTGATTACTGAATTTTTCACTTAAAGTTCCATGTTTATTCCGAAGATTTCGTTTTTTTTGGGGCTTATTGTTATTTACTTGTGGGTAGGGGGGTGAGAAGTATAAGGCTGCAAAAAGATTTCTGTTAAGGGGGTCCCACTTATCCTCCTCCAAGAAAATCTTTTCCTTTCATTTGTGGTTAAGCTTTGGAGATCTATAAATGACATCATCTATGGGTCTGGGCTATGGTTGGCCAGTGGTCCGATCGGTCACGAATCGAAATTTTTTTCGGTTCTGATCCGGTCTGGTACTGGAGGGCCTCAAGATCGGACCAAACTGGTTTTACTGGTCCGGGTCCGCCGGTCCTATATGATACAAGCCGTTCCGTGACCGGCACCGGCTATCGGTTTTTTTGGTCCGGCCTGTTTTTTTTTTAAAAAAAATTTCTTTCATTTAAAGTGATAGATAATTTTAAGTTTTTGAAAATATAACAACAAAATATTGCTAACTTTGTATATATATTTGAAATGTTTAGTTTGTTTCAAAGTTCAAACTTAGAATTAAAAAACTTGTAATATTTTTTCAAACTTTGAATTAGTTTCAAAGTTTAAAATTAGATTCAAACCTTGAAATTTGAATCAACTAGAAACTAGTAATTAATTGTAGTATTTTTGCGCAAAGAATAAATTTAAAAAAAAATAAGAAGACAAGAGTTGTGAACTTGTGATGGAATTCCAAGATTTGGAGCAATTTTATTGTAGTGATGGATAACTTTAAGTTTTTGAAAATATAACAACAAAATATTTCTAACTTTGTATATATATATTTGAAATGTTTAATTTGTTTTAAAGTTCAAACTTAGAATTAAAAAACTTGTAATATTTTTTCAAACTTTGAATTAGTTTCAAACCTTGAAATTTGAATCAATTAGAAACTAGTAATTAATTGTAGTATTTTTGCGCAAAGAATAAATTTAAAAGAAAAAGAAGAAGAAAAGAGTTGTGAACTTCTGATGGAATTTCAAGATATGGAGCAATTTTATTGTAGTGTATTCTAATGTAGAAAATTATATTCTTTTAAACATATTGGCTAAATTTTTTAAGATAGCCGTAGGCTTTTCTTTAGGAACTGGTTGTTGTTATTCCGGTTCATCATTTTCGTCTTGTTCTTCATCGTCTTCTTCATTGCCTGTTTGACTCCCTTCTTCACTTGTTCCGTCGCCCAAAATTTGATCGAGATATGCTTTGTCTTTTTTCTGAGAAAGTTCTGGTATTCCAAAGTTTCTTCGCACTGCTCTGATCCAATCCCTGAATAAAACCCCTGTCTCCATTGCCTCTTCTCTCAACGAATGTCTGTGATCTCCAATTTGAAATCTTCCTTGGCTAAAAGCGCTCGACGAATGTAATTGATGAAGCTTGAATTGTTAATATATCCCGGGCCATTTTTGTAAGAATTGGAAACTGCAATTCTTGATTCTTCCAATAATCCAATAAATTATGAGTTCCAAAATTTGTAAGTTTCTTTAGATATTGAATTAAATAGACTTGGAACTCGCTGTATTCCTCCCCGTACTCGTCTTATTCTAAAAGCAACTTTTGATCAAGTCCTCCAAAAGTGCTCATCCCCGCATGCCTTTTGCCCATTTGAGAAGAACTTTCACTGGTTGACTGTATTGGTGCAGTTGGTGTAGCACTGTCTACCGAAGCTCAATACTTTGCGAAAACAGCCACCGTATCTGAAAGAACTTTAGCACAAGTATCTTCTATACTTGGATATTTATTAGTCGCAATTTCAACTGGTTTAATCTCTAAATTTTCATATATTTCTCTAACAAGTCGTTCAGTTAACTTAAGTTTAAAAGCAGGATGCAACACAGAAGCAATGTAAAAAAGCTGGGGAATTGAGAAAAAATATTTTTAAAATTTTTCAGTCATAGCCTCTACAACCATTTTATACGCTTCTTATTGCCTATATAATTTTAATAATTCAGATATTCCAGCTATATAATATAACATGGTAGGAATAGTTGGATAATATTGTCTGGAAAATTCTAAAGTAGCATGATATAATTTTTCTAAAAACTGAAGGAGATGTTGAACAAGGTTCCAATTGTCCTCTTTAAGGTGATAAAGTTCAATAAAATGCTTATTATACATTTGAGTAATAGGCTCTCTATATTCATAAGCGACAATCAATGCTTCATATAAAGTGTTCCATCTAGTACAAACTTCCTTTGGGACTCTCCTAATTGGCATTCCTAATTCTATATATTTTCTTTCCCATTCTCTTTTTCTTTCTTGATTTTTATTTCTAAATATAAAAGCAATAGCTACTTTCACCTTTTCAATAATGTGGTTAAACAAGTCAAGACCATCTTTTACTACTAAATTATAAATATGACATGCACATCTAACATGAAAAAATTCCTCAAAAGGGGGTTCAAAATAGGTCTCAAGTTCCTAAGTACTTCTGTGTTGTTTGTAGCATTATCTACTGTAATACTAAAAACTTTGTTAGTTAAACAATATGCACGACAAATTGATGAAACTGTTTTGGAAATATAATTACCCATTGTGTGGTTCATCAACAACTTTATAAGCAATAATACGTTTTTGAAATACCCAATCAGGATCTATCCAATGAACAGTAACTATAATATAATCACAATTATTTGTAGAACGACCCATATTCGTAGTAAGGCATACTCTAGTGTCAAATTTATCAAATAAATATCGTAAATAATCTCTATATTCGTTCTTAAATATAATAATATCATTTTTAACAGTAGTTCTTGGAAAATCTTTAAAAGAAGGATTATATATAACCTGAATATAACGAACAAAACCAGTAGAAGAAGGAAAACTATAAGGTAAACCCTTTATTGCAACTGGTTTAGCAATATTTTTCCTATCCCTTTGTTTATCATAAGTAAGAATTCCTCTTGTTGTTTGGTTAATTTTCGCTTGGATACCCGAGGATTCATCATGTGCTACTCCCCCATGTTCGATTCCTAAATAAATACCCCCCGCCCGCATTGACTATTCCTTAGGATGCTTATTTCTTAAGTGAGTCCTAATTTTACCCGTCCCACCTTCATTACCTCAGTTTTAAAAACTCACTCCATTCCACAAAGACCACATACGACCGTCTGATTTTCAACTTTCTTTTGCACAAATTCTCACACTTTAGATTTGTCCTTACGTTTAACCGGGACTCTAGTAGGAGGTACAGAAGGCAAGTCAGACTGAACTTTAGATGGACTAGCTTGAAATTCATGTGGTTCTTCTAAATTAACCCCAGTTTCATAGTTGTATTGTGCTTCTATGTGTTGAGAATCAAGTAGATTGTTTGAGCTAAAATCATGATAATATTGAGAATCATCTATGTGTTGACTAGAACTACCAACAATTCCTTTACTCCTATTTTTCCAACCACCACGTACCCGCCCCCCACTACTAGTTCCAATTGAACCTCTTTGAGACATAATTATAGCAAATAAAATAAATATATGACAAAAATATAATAAAAGAATAAAAAGTAGGAACGACCAACCAAATATAACCGTATAATTGAGGTGAAGTTGAAACTTGTACCTTCACTTGATAGCAACTCTAATTAAAACTTGATAAAGAATCAAAATTGTATAATTTACACAAATAGCCAAAGTAGCAAAATAGCAATATTGTAGAGAGTTTGAGAGAATTGGATGAATTGTGTGAAATATATGATGAAATAATAGGGTATTTATAGGAAAAAAATAGTTAGGGGTAGTTATGGGATGAAAATGACCGTTTTTGACCGTTGGACAATGGCTATTAGCTCAATAGAGCCGTTGCCAACGGCTAGTTTTTAAACTGCCAGGCTTTTTTTTTTTTTTTTTCTGAACCGGTCTGGTCCGATTCCGGCCGTTTTTTGTACCGGTTCATCCAGTTTCAAAAGGATAAACCATCCCGTTATCGGGACAGGCACTCCAAAATAATAAATGGTCCGATTTCCACTGGTCCGGACTATTTTTCGGTCCGAAACCGATTGTTGGAGGTAGTTCCAATAACTTGCTAGTTTTTTTTTGGGGGGTAAAGATTAATGTAATGATCCGATTAGCCCATTGGTGATAGACCATTAAAAGGCTTGCGACACATTGGTTTGTGCTTGGAATATTTTTGCCGATTATATATAACATACGTATATATACAAAAAAAAATATATTTTTCAGCTATTATTTTGCGAACGGCTATATAATGTATTTTTTCCAAATTATTTTCGTATGAAGTTTCTTTGAGACAACTTTTTAAATTGTGCCACCGTTAGCACATTGGCTGAATTTCGCCTTTAAAAATTGTTGGATGAAGATCTTTTTGCATACAAGTATTTCAGCCCACTAGACTGGCCGATGATAGAATTTAAATAGTGGCCTTAAAAAGGCCTTTAATGTAATATTATCTTCTATATGACAAATAGTAAAAAGTGTCCAATAACCTAATTGGTAGAATTAAGTTCTGAATCCGATATCACTTTGGTTTATGGATGACAATGGGGTAGGCTGATAGACGAATTCAAGATTTGAAATATGCGGAGTTTGTATTTATTACACTTTTGTGACAATGGTATGAATTTAATTGAATCATATGTGCTTTTAAAAGTTTTCAAATTTGATATGATTATATATGCTTTTAAAAGTTTTCAACAATGTGTATATAGCTCGATCGAAGGCAACAAACTGTTTTGATCCTTGAATATTGAGATGAGTAATTAGGACAATAAGTAATTGTAGTTATTGAGAGTCAATGGCTGATTGCAAAGAAAGAAGCGGATGAATCGTGCCGTTGGAAATGGACGATCGAGATTGCAAGTTGGTTAATGGGCATCAAGGGCTGAGATTGTGCCAACTCAATCCATTATGTTATATAGCTAACAGAATGCAACGAACAAAGCATCATGTACCCGGTATGTCCAAATTCTTCCTCTCTCTCTTCTCTCCTCTTCCTTCTTATATAGTCTTCTCTCTTCTAAATCTAATCTTCTTCCTTCGATTATGCAGATCTCAGCCATGCAAGGAGACTCTATAGTTTATCTCATTTCCAGTTGATTAACTTAGTTTAGTTCCTGTCATCGCAGTTTAATTTGTTAAATAAACAAAAAATTTGTCCCAAAAATATTTACATTTCATTTTGATTAATTGTGAAATTCGATTTAGTAGTCAGTTCCTGACATTTGGTATCAGAGCCTTCACGCCAGTGACACGTGATTTATTTAATGGTTGAGGGCACTAGAATGCAAGCCATGGATGCGAAGATAACTCACCACGAACAGGTGTTAGCTGAGCTAATTGCTGGGCAACAAGATTTGCAGCAGACGCATCTGGGCATACAAGGAATATTGGAACATATATTGGATTGCTTGACTACTTTAGAGAGGCCACCAGCAAAGGTTCCAGATCTGGGTAATCCGAATGGCGATGGACTGCTTCCCCTTCCAGTACAGGAGGCAAGGCATGACACACATGCTGGATTTCCCATCCCCCTCCTAAGTGGGAATTGCTCAGTTTTGAAGGTAAGGAACCAAAGGTATGACTTAGAAAATGTCAGAGGTACTTCAATCTGTATAGACCTGCTGATAACTTGAAAGTTGAGGCTGCTGCTCTTTATTTAAACGGCTAAGTAGAAGTATGGTTTAATTCATTGACTTTGAGCAAATGAGTAGTGACTTGGGGGTGAATTTAAGGAGGAACTATGTAGTAGGTTTGGGGAAAATCTGTTAGAGGATGTCGTTGAGGAGTTTAACAAGCTCCAACAGAGGGGGACAATTGAAGAGTTTTTGGGAAAGTTTGAGGATTTTAAAGCTTATATGCTCATTTGGAATCCTGTTTTAAATAAATCCCACTTCATGTTTAGTTTTGCGGGAGTTCTCAAAGGGGAAATTATGTATACCGTTAAACCGTTTAAGCCAACAACATTAAGTAGTGCCATAGTAAGCAAGGATGCAGGAAAAGGCTCTGGAGGCTGTGCAGATGAAGGATAAGCATGTGGTCAGATCTGGCCCATCTCATGCTAACACTACTACTGCTAGAGCTTTAGTCTCTCATAATCAACTTCCTGCTGTAGTCCCTAATAACAGAAACACTAACCTTCGGCTAATAGGAACAACACTTATAGGTTGAGTCCTGAAATGTATGAGTACATGAAGGCCAACTAGTTGTGTTGTAGGTGTGGAGAAAAATATGCTCCTGGTCACAGATGCCATAATAGACAATTAAACTGTATAGTTGGGGAACCTGAAGAAATTGTTGAACCCATGAATAAGGACACTGATATACATAACGTTGTGATAGAAGGAGAGATTCAGCAAGAGATATAAATGGCTGTGTGTTTAAGTGCCTTATCTGGTAATTCTTCAGGGGTTAATTCCATACTGGTTAGGGGGGTAATCAAGCATAGGAACATCACTATTCTAGAAGATTATCACGATCCAAAATCCAACTAGCCGTGATGGCACCTAAGCTAACCTGCTAGGTTATCCAATTTAACAATAATCCATTTCAGATGAGATTTACGAAGAGAAGTAATGATAATACAACTGAATTTTTATACAAAAATACTAAGGATTGGTAGTACAATCATGAGCTACTAAGATTTATAGTTTACAAAGCTGGTATAAAATAAATACATCATCTATTTGAATATACATGAACATATTAATAATTCTAAATCTACCAAGAACAAGAGGCAGCTATGACCGGAACGCAGGTACACCTTCAATGCCAACTCCCGTCCTACACAATAACATCAGCATCCAAAATCTGCACGCAAGGTGCAAAAATGTAGTATGAATACAACAGACCCTATGTACTCAATAAGTAACAAACCTAACCTTAGGTTGAAAGTTGTGACGAGCTTGGACAACGGTCAGAGTCCAACACCAATAGCCAACAACAACTCATAACAACATAATAAAGGTAGTACAAGAAATAACTCAAGTATATGATGCTCAACTCATGCACAATTACAGAAAATAGGCATGCTATTCAAGTATAACAGTAAAACTCAAATCTTTTACCGAAATTATCAAAATATGAGTAAGCCAGAATCTGCAATTTTCCCCAAAAACTTTCAACAACAGATAAGATATTTCAAATCTCAGATAGCATGAGGAAAGTACATCTTTATGTCTATATGTCAATTTTCATGTGAAGTCATGAATATCACAATACTGTACAACATGAGGAAATGCATCTCTATGCCTACATGCCAAGTATGCATGTGAAATCACCACAGTGATAAACTCGTGTGCTAATGCTCTCGGGGAATTCAACCTCCCTCGGCATGCTCAGTCACTCAGCACTCCCAATAGCTCAACACTCTCAATCACTCGGCACTCGCACTCAGTAGGTACCTGCACTCACTGGTGGTATGTCAGACTTCGGAGGGGCGGATCCTGCCCAAGCGCTAATATAAAGCCAATCTGGCGTGCTAAGGTGTGCAATCCGATCCAATAATAATAAAGCCTATAAGGTCTGTTGTGATATGCAGCCTGATCCCACAATCATCACTCATAATCAGATCCTCGGCCTCACTCAGTCATCAATCTCTCTAGTCTCTCGGGCTCGCAAATCTCATGCCAATCAGCCAAAATAATGATAAGATGATGTGACAACAAATGATAACAGTGATTGAGATATGATATGCAAATGAATGAATATGACTGAGTATGTAATTGTAATTTAAGCAAATAACTCAACAACATAAATGACCTCAGTGGGTCCCAGCAGAATAAGTACATGGCCTTAACATGATTTCTAGCATGGATCACAACTCAATTACTCTAACACGTAGGAATTTCATGGATAAACACAAGATAGAATACTACACAGTACCAGAGAATCATCCGAGTCATAGTTCACACGGTGCACGCCCACACGCCCATCACCTAGCGTGTGCGTCACCTCAACACCAAACACATAACACGCATATTCAGGGGTTCATACCCTCAGCACCAAGATTAGAAGTGTTACTTACTTCGAACAAGTCGAATCCAATATCGAGCAAGCCGAACAATACTCAAGAAACGCCATCCCCCACGTACCGACCTCTGAACGGCTCAAAACTAGCCAAAAGCAACTCAAGAACATCAAATAATGCCAAAGGAAACAAACCCAATCGATAAAGGTGGAATCTTTAATCAAAAGTCCAAAATCAATCAAAGAGTCAAACCCGGGCTGGCACCTCGAAATCCGATGAAACCCACAAAATCTGACAACCCATTCAATTATGAGTCCGACCATACTAGTTTCACTCAAATCCGACTCCGAATCGATGTTCAAAACTCAAAAATTCACTTTACGAAATTTTAGACAAAACCCCCTCCAAATATTACTTTGAAATCATCAATCAAATGCCAAAAACGAAAGTGGATTCATGAAATATAACCAAAACCGAATAGAGAACACTTAGCCCAATCCATGTGGTAAAAATTGCCTCAAAAATTGTCTCCATCCGAGCTCCAAAGCTCCAAATATGATAAAATGGCCGAAACCCCTGAAAATAGAGTACTTATAATCACAGAACATAAGCACCCTTCGCGATCGCAAAGAACAAACTCCACTGCCTCTAGCAATACGCTACGCGATAGCGAAACTAACCATGTGAATGCGATGACCGCATGCACCTACACTACGTGATCGCGACAAGACCCATGCGAACGCGAAGAAGAAATCTCCAGCTCCCAGCTTCTCAACTCAACCCTATACGACCATGAGCTGAAGAACGCGAACGCGATGTTGAGGCCTCACAAAGGTACGTGAATGCGGTAACACTATCATGAACGCGATGAAGAAAAAGGCTAGCTCTACTAAGATACTACACGATCGTGACCCAATCTTCGCGATCGCGAAGAAGGTCTGAAACACCAGAAATCAGAAGTGCCAAAAAGCATGGAAATGATCCGAAACTCACCCGAGCCCCTCGGGACCCCGTCCGAACATACCAACAAGTCTGATAACATAATACAGACCTATTCGAGGCCTCAAATTACACATATTAACATCAAAATCTTGAATCGCGCCTCAAATCGAACTTAATGAACTTTGAATCTTTCAGATTCTAAAACTCGTGCCGAACCTTATCAAATCAACTTGAAATGAACTCCAATTTTGCACACAAGTCCCAAATGATATAACGAAGCTATTCCAATTTCGCAACCAAAATCCGAATCCGATATTATCAAAGTCAACTCCCAATCAAACTTATGAACATTCCAAACCTTCAAATTTTCAACTTTCGCCAATTAGTGCCGAAACCTTCTAGAAATATCCAAATGCAAATCCGAGCATATGCCCAACTCCGATCCGAGGTCAAATACTCAAAAGTCAAACTTGGTCAACTCTTCCAACTTAAAGCTTCAAACATGAAATTCATTCTTCCAAACCAATTTCAAATCACCTGAAAAACCAAAACTGATGATTTAAGGTCATAATACATCATACGAAGCTACTCGAGACTTCAAATAGCTGAACGGAGTGCAAATTCTCAAAACGACCATTCGAGTCGTTACATTCTCCCCCACTTAAACATACGTTCGTTCTCGAACGTGCCCAGAGTCATTTCAAAGCCATCAAATCGCCGTGTAACCTTACCATGCACATATCCGGGGGTGATCCCACGTCACCCCAGTCCATGTAAGCATGGCAGCAGAACATAACTGAAGATCATTACTTTAACCTTAGTTCATAAACTTTAGAACCCAATCTCCAACATCCGAAATTTCTTACAAGACCCGAATCTCGCATCTACACACTGTATAAGTCTGAACAAGCTATATCAAGCCATAACCATAACCCAAGACGTAATCACCTGATATACCACACGACTCCCATACTCATAGCAAAAATTCTCAATCATAGTAGTTGCTCAAAACAACCCAATATCGATAATAAACCTCATCCCAGATAAAACCTCATTCAGAACTTTCATACACTGTCGATGATGAAGGAAACATACATAAACATTTATCAGATTTACAAGTCGTGGAGCTCTCCCTCCTTCGATCAGTGACATTATCCTTCCAAATATACCGCAATCAAATTCGATAGTGCCATTCAAGGTCTAACAACCTCATCTCATCAAATACAACCACTCTACTGACATGCCACACCAATACAACCTTAAGAGACAAACTGTGCGATCCGTGCACCAATATGCAACAATTCAAATGCACCCAAAAATGAAAAATGATTCAAATAAGAGAACCGTCCCGCAAGCTCAACAAGTACCACCACAACACAATGCTAAGGACCCATCACACAATAGAACCAACAAACACGAAACTGACACAAAGGATCATATCCCAACATAACTCCGCTACTATGCGTGACCCAATCCAAACATTGGTCCTATGAAATACCTCAAGCCATAATGCTCAAAATCAACAACCACACGCAATTCGACATCAAGCGCACGAAGTGCATGACCATAACTATGGAGAAGCAAATAACACAATATACCACAGCCCGAAAAGACCATAACCAATGCGCAATCAATCATTCCCCACACCAATTAACATCTCACTCGAATTCTGCTACAATGCCCCAATAGAACCGTACCATGTGTGCACATAACCCACGAATCACAACCCCTCGTAGCATAGGAGAGGAATGCATAGGACATATAAGAACATGAACAAGCTCAACTCTAACCGAGTGACTCACCCCTCAACACTAAACGTGCTGAGTTAAAAAATCAGACCCGGTGTAGAATACACATCATCATTGGGCCTACCAATGGACCCACAAATCAACTCCGGTTATCCCCAGATAGATAAATAACCCTCTAAAAGTCCAAAATGACCTAACTATAACACATACTACCAGTTGGCTAACTTTGGCCACATCTTCATAGTCCACAACCACGAAACAATCTGCTTCTGAGAACTTCCAGTCTCCAATTCCATAGAACAATGAATCACCATAGCTGATCCCAACTCTACCACTCGAATGACTAACACATCTCTCATACATAATCATCCCCACAAGAAATACTTCTATAATTCTTTCATGCCACATAGAAAAATTTGAACATCAGCAGTCGATCAACCAAGCAAGTATCACAATACCAAAAAAGCATCCGTAAGTCAAAACACAGTGCGCCTTCTGAAATACGCACCTTTCTGAGGAAATACCAAGTAGTAATAGCCTTCTTCTATTTATCTGAAACCGTCCATGTTGTCTAAGAATTCATGACCTTCTCTTCAAAACTGAACCGTGACCTTGCATGTGCAAATCTCAATCCCACACAACACACCACATCTATCATGCCATCATATGAAAAGCACGAAAATCTCATAATCAACTCTGAATCACCAGCAGAATACATACTCGATCAGTCAGAAACCTTCCATTTTATCCCATCTAGGAGAAAATCACAATACGCAACATGCTCTTTATGCCGGTAGGAAATATCTATCTCAAACAGTGGTAGAAACCATTGAGAACTCTTCGAAACCCATTTTCACATAACCAAGCTATTAGAACTGTAGAGACTCACCACATTATAAGTACCCAGATAACTGATTATATCCATTACCGTGCTGATCCAACCTACTACCAAGCTGTCTTATTTCTCCGAGTTCCTTATGAATTACCCTTAAGTTGGCACTTCTCCTTGCCAGAACACCACGATCCTTACCCAAAGCTCACAAGAAGAGATCCTAGCATAAAACTACACCGTCCTAAGGCCCATAAGCCGTTGTATTCCCTCTTAAACACCCCAAAAGTACCACAATCGAAACACCCACTCTAAAGAGACCTTCTGTGAATCTAAAGTAATTTCCTTCATCTTCCTGATACTGAAATGTAGAATCCATAATAATGTAGAAATACCGTGAGTCTCACTACCTTCCAATGTAAATCTCAGACTCTAGCCATATACAAATCCGAAAAATTCTCAATTGCTACATATAAATCTTAAATGCATTAGAACCTTCTCGAGAGTCATCCACTCTGCTCAAATCTCAATTGCACCGCCCAAACGGGCCAAACGACGTGTGCCTCACTAGCATGGCAACACCCCGAGAAGTAACCCTGTCTTAATGCAACCGAGCAAATTCTTACTCCATGCGCACTACATCCTTTACGAATAACAACTCAATCATTCCATGATTCCCATATACCCATAAAGTGTACCATGCATCCAGAAATTTCATTGCTTAAGCCATCCTCAAAAATAGCCTTTGCAAGTCATAACCGATCGAAACCAGTACAACATGTAACTATGCAATCAAATCGTCGATAGCAAACTCTCCCACTTGGCTCAAAGCTATAGATCAAAACACCCGATAACTCACAATGCCCATACTCTATTACTGCCATAATACCGCAGTGCGATTCAACTAAATCCTTCATAAGCTGATGTAACACAAACCATATAATACCTCAAATCATCTGCTAAGCTCGCATTCATCCTCGTGAGGGTCAAGGAAACTTCTCAACAATTCCTAACTCAAATGGCAACACCTATACCCACTGGTAGAAAAGAAAGCCTCCACACAACATCATAAGGATCACACATCCGTATATTACCCCGCAGGTGATAATCCACCTGCTTAGCCTCAAACTGACATCTCTCTATACCCTTTCACAATCACAACTACTATGCAATCACTTAATCTTCCTGAGACTGAACTCATCAACAAGTCATGAAAATCTACTTCTTTCCGTAGATGAAATAACACGAAAGAATCTCTCAAAAATCTTCATAACTCAAGACTGTATGACACATCCATAGAAATCGAGCATCCAATAATCCCTTTTACATCTCAAATAAACTGTTCATGTCACATTCAAACCATCTGAACACATCCTGCAGTCACATCCTACTCATCATACATCCATCCAACCACTACCGAGCCACCAGTACCACTCATAAGAACACCCCTAGACATAGAAGTCCAAAAGCACATCTCACACAACTGAAACTATCGAGCCTAAGTTGCGGTCCAAACTGGGCCTTAAGTCCTCCAAAATGACTCATCACTAAAACACAGAAAACAAATCTTGTACCTCATCCATAGAATCACAAACCGTCGATGCACAGCTGATACCGAGCACTCACATGCGCATACAAGTGAGTGGAAGGAAATTCAAAGAGATAAGCTTCAAGCTGAATCAACGTCGCACGATAAGGAAAGAAAGATGGAAAGCTTATCCTAAATGCCTTGTAGCCTCTCAAAGATAGGTATGGACGTCATCATACCGATCTGCAAGACTCTACTAGACACTTGCTCATGACTCGTATAACCTATGAACCTAGACCTTTGATACCAACTTGTCACGACCTAAAATCCAACTAGTCGTGATGGCACCTAACCAAACCCGCTACGTAAGCCAATTTAACAATAATCCATTTCAGATGAGATTTACTAAGAGAAGTAATGATAATACAACTGAATTTTTTCATAAAAACCCCAAGGATTGGTAGTACAAATCATGAGCTTCTAAGATTTAGAGTACACAAAGCTGGTATGAAATAAATAAATCATCTGTTTGAAATATGCACGGACATATTAATAATTCTAAAGCTACCAAGAACAAGAGGCATCTATGACCGAATCATAGGTACACCTTCAATGCCAGCTCCCGCCATACACAGAAACATCAACATCCAAAATTTGCATGGAAGGTGCAGAAGTGTAGTATGAGTATGACCGACCTCATGTACTCAATAAGTAATAAACCTAACCTTAGGTTGAAAGTAGTGACGATCTTGGACAACGGTCAGAGTCCAACACTAATAGCCAACAACAACTCAAAACAACATAATAAAAGTAGTACAGCAAATAACTCAAGGACATGATGCTCAACCCATGCATAGTTACAAAAAATTGGCATACTTTTCAAGTATAACAATAAAACTCAAATCTTTCACCGAAATCACCAAAATATGAGTAAGTCAGAATCGGTGATTTTTCCCAAAAAATTTCAACAACAGATAAGATATTTCAAATCTCAGATAGCATGAGAAAAGTACATCTCTATGGCTATATGTCAATGTGCATATGAAGTCATGAATATCATAATAACGTACAACATGAGAAAATGCATCTCTATGCCTACATGCCAAGTATGCATGTCAAATGTAATGCACCACAGTGATAAACTCGTGTGCTCATGCTCTCGGGGTATTCAACCTCCCTTAGCATGCTCAGTCACTTAGCACCTCCAATCACCCAACACTCTCAATCACTTGGCACTCGCACTCAGTAGGTACCTGCGCTCACTGCTGGTACGTCAGGCTCTAGAGGGGTGGATCCAGCCCAAGCGCTAATACAAAGCCAATCTGGTGTGCTAAGGCATGCAGCCGATCCTATAATAATAAAGCCTATAAGGCCTACTGCAGCGTGCATCCCGATCTATATAATAATAATATATATAAAGCCAATATGGCCTGTTGCAGCATGCGGCCCGATCCCATAATCATCACTCATAATCAGGCCCTCGGCCTCACTCAGTCATCAATCTCTCGGACTCATAAATCTCATGCCAATCAGCACAAACAATAATAACATGATGTGACAACAAATGATAACAGAGACTAAGATATGATATGCAAATGAATGAATATGACTAAGTATGTAATTACAATTTAAGCAAATAACTCAATAGCAGAAATAACCTCAGTGGGTCCCAGCAGAATAAGTACATGGGCTAAACATGATTTCTAACATGGATCGCAGCTCAATTACTCTAACACGTAGGAATTTTTCGGATAAAAACAAGATAGACTACTACATGGTACCAAAGAATCATCCGAGTCATAATACACACAGTATATGCCCACACACCCGTCACCTAGCATGTCCGTCACCTCAACACCAAACACATAACACGCATATTCAGGGGCTCATACCCTCAGCACCAAGTTTAGAAGTGTTACTTACCTCGAACAAGCCGAATATCAAGCACGCAAAACAATACTCCAAAATTCCATCCCGCGCGTACCGGCCTCTGAACGGCTTGAAACTAGCCAAAAGAAACTCAACATCAAATAATGCCAAAGGAAACAAACCCAATCGATAAATGTAGAATCTTTAACCAAAAGTCCAAAGTCAACCAAAAAGTCAAACCCGAACCCGCACCTCGAAATCCTATGAAATCCACAAAATCTGACAACCTATTCAATTACGAGTCAAGCCATACTAGTTTCACTCAAATCTGACTCCGAATCGATGTTCAAAACTCAAAAATTCACTTTACGACATTTTAGACAAGCCCCCCCCCCTTCCCGAATTTCAGTTTGAAGTCATCAATCAAATGCCAAAAATGAAGGTGGATTCATGAAATATAACCAAAACCAAGTAGAGAACACTTACCCAATCCATGCGGTGAAAATCGCCTCAGACATTGTCTCCATCCGAGCTCCATAGCTCCAAATATGATAAAATGGCTGAAACCCCTGAAAATAAAGTACTTATAATCACTTAACAAAAGTACCCTTCGCGATCACGAACAACAAACTCCATTGCCTACAACATTTCGCTATGCGATCGTGAAACTAACCATACGAATGATGACCACATGCACCTGCACTACGCGATCGCGTCAAGACCCACATGAACGTGAAGAAGAAATCTCCAGCTCCCAGCTTCTCAAATCAACCCTATGTGATAGTGAGCTGAAGAACGCGAACGTGATGCAGAGGCCTCACAAAGGTACACAAACACGATAACACTGTCGCAAACGCGATAAAGAAAAAGGCCAGCTCTGCTAATATACTATGCAATCGTGGCCCAATCTTCGCGATCACGAAGAAGGTCTGAAACACTAGAAATCAGCAGTGTTCAAAAGCATGGAAATGATTCGAAACTCTTCTGAAACTCACATGAGCCCCTCGGGACCCCGTCCGAACATACCAAAAAGTCCCATAACATAAAACGGACCTATTTGAGGCCTCAAATCACACATCTTATCATCAAAACCATGAATCACGCCTCAAATCGAACTTAATGAACTTTGAATCTTTCAGCTTCCAAAACTCGTGTCGAACCTTATCAAATCAACTTGGAATGAACTCCAATTTTGCACACAAGTCACAAATGACATAACAAAGCTACTTCAATTTCCGGAACCAAAATCCGAATCTGATATCATCAAAGTCAACTCCTGGTCATACTTATGAACATTCCAAACTTTCGTCAATTAGTGTCAAAAATATTTAGAAATATCCAAATGCAAATCGGGGCATACGACCAAGTCCAAAATCATCATCTGTACCTAATGGAATTATCAAAACTTCAATCCGAGGTCAAATACTCAAAAGTCAAACTTGGTCAACTCTTCCAACTTAAAGCTTCAAACATGAAATTCATTCTACCAAACCAATTCTGAATCACCTGAAAAACCAAAACTGACGATTCACATAGGCCATAATACATCATATGAAGCTACTCGAGACTTCAAATAGCTTAACAAAGTGCAAATACTTAAAACGACTGGTTGGGCCGTTACATAGATTCAGAGAGCACTCACAACTCATTGATGAGCAAACTGTTAAAGATACCAGCTATTAACCAAATTATAGCATTCCCATGAAGGTCACTGCTGATTGAAATTATGTCATGTGTCACAACATTTGCACTGCCTTTAGCTGGAAGATGCAGGGAAAACCTTTCAAAGAGGATTTGAGGATTATTAAGCTGGAGGGTGTGACATAGTATGGGGCAAAGACTGGACAAAGAAGTACAATCCCACCAAGTTTGACCATGAGAAAAGATGTGTTACCATTGGGAGAAAGGGAAATAAAATAGAGTTACATGCCATCCTTGAAGAAGGCAATTTAAGCAGGATCAATGGTAGTTCAATGGGAAGATTGATCAAGAAAGGTCAAACTATACTAGCTCATTTGTTCATGGCCAGTGTGATTCCCACATCTAACCAAGAAGAGGTGGCTGATCCTATTCAAGAGGTGCTGAACCAGTATCAAGAAGTATTTGCTACACCAAAGACCCTTCATCTTGTCAGAACTCTAGACCATGTCTTTCCCTTGAAAGTTGGAGCCTCACCTGTTAGTCTGAGACCATAAAGGTATAAATATTATTAGAAAGAAGAGATCGTGAAGCAAGTTAAGGAGATGTTTCTCAATCAGATCATACAGCAAAGCTAGTCACCCTTCTCCTCACCAGCCTTATTAGTAAAGAAGAAAGATGGTACATGAAAATTTTATATGGACTATATGAGGTTGAATGAGATAACTATTAAGGACAAGTATCGAATTCCAATTGTGGATGACTTGTTAGATGAGTTGCAAGGGTGAGAAATATTCTCTAAAGATGATCTAAGGGTTGGTTACCGTCAAATAAGAATGAGGGCAAAAGATGTTCACAAAACGCTTTTAGGACTCACATGGGGCACTATGAGTTTAAGGCGATGCCATTTGGTCTTACAAATGCTCCTGCAACTTTTCAGGCACTAATGAATAAGGTATTCCAATCCTTCTTCAGAAAATTTGTGTTGGTCTTCTTCGATGGCATATTGATCTATAGCCAATCATTAGAGGACCATGTGGTCTATTTGTCTACTGTATTTACGACATTGAAGGAGCACTCTCTATATGCTAAGAGGTCCAAGTGTTCTTTTGGACAAGCTAAAGTAGAGTACATTGACCATGTTATAACTGCTGAAGGGGTTGCCACTAACACTGACAAAGTACATGCTATGGTCAATTGGCCTAGGCCTAGCACTGTTAGGGCACTTAGAGGATTCCTTGAACTTAGTAGCTACTACAGGAAGCATATAGCTTACTATGGAGCTATTGGCAGACCTTTAACTGACTTGCTTAAGAAGAACAAGTTCAAATGGAGTCCTGAGGCTGAGACAACATTTGTAGCTCTCCAAAAAGGCTATGTCATCCACACACGTGTTAGCCATACCTGACTATACTAAAGAATTTGTGATTGAGACTGATGCTTGTCATTTAGGAATATGGGTTGTACTTATGCAACAGGGCAGACTGTAGCTTATTTTAGCAAGGTTCTAGCCTTAAGACATAGAGACAAATCTATATATGAAAAGGAGTATATAGCATTGCTTAATGCCAATGATAAATGGAGGCATTATTTGTAGTTCAAGCACTTTGTGGTGAGAATAGACCACCACAGCTTAAAGTACTTACTAGAACAGAAGGTTACATCTACTATCCAACAGAAGGACTCACAAAACTACTAGCGGTTGATTATGAGGTCCAATATAAAGTTGTTAATACCCTATCAAGACAATTTGAAGGAGTACAGACTCTGAATGAAGACATTCCAATTGCTCAGGTACAGGCTATCAACTCTTCAGTTCCAGCTTGGGTGTTAGAAATCAATACCAGCTATGAAGGAGATGTGATGCTCAAGCCACTGAAATGATTGCTCGACTAGTAGTAAATAGGCAAGAGCCTCGACTCTGGCACTACAACTCTAGTATTATGAGGAGGAAAGAAAAGATTTATGTTAGTAGTACTGAAAACTTAAGACAGTAGCTGATCCAGACCTTTTATAATTCCTCCCTTGGATGGCATTCAGGACAGTTGAGAACTCTCAAAAGGCTAGGTCAACCCTTTTACTGGACTCTCATGAAACAGAAGGCGATTCATCATGTGAATGAGTGTGAGGTTTGCCAAAGAAATAAAGATGAGAATGTGGCTTATCCTAGGCTACTTCAACTTCTCTGCATTCCAGATCAAGCATGGAGGCATATAAGTATGGATTTCATTTAAGGATTATCAAAGTCACAAGGGAAGGATGTCATTCTTGTAGTGGTGGATAGGCTAACTAAATCAGCACATTTCATGGATTTGGCACACCCTTTCATTGCCTTGGATATAGCAAACAAATTCTGGAAGAGGGTCCACAATGTACATTGCAATCCTGAGACTATTGTCACTAACACAGATAAGATTTTTCTTAGTAATTTCTGGCAAGCTTTGTTCAAACTGAAAGGTATCAGTTGTTATATAGCTCAGCTTACCACCCTCAAACCGACGACCAAATTGAGAGGGTGAATAAATGCATTGAAAATTATTTGAGGTATATGACTAGTAACCGACCTCAGAATTAGAAGAAGTGGTAGTGTTTGGCAGAATGGCGGTACAATACAAACTTTCACACAAGTTTGCAAGGTACCCCATTTGAGGCTCTTTATGGGTTCACGCCTCCTCAAATATCTTTGGGTCCTATTTTGGAAACCATTGTACCTACTGCTACTGATGCTGTCATGCAAAGACATCAAATGGTAATTGATCAAGAACAACTTACACGAGGCACAAGAAAGGATGAAACTATATGCTCATTTGAGAAGAACTGAGGGGAATTTCAGGTTGGAGAATTGGTGTATCTGAAACTACAGCCTTACAGGCAAATGTCTTTAGCTTTGAGGAAAAAACTTAAGCTCAGTTCCAAATATTATGGTCCCTATCTGATCATTGCTAAGATTGGTCAGGTGGCTTAGAAACTTCAATTGCCGCCAACTTTTAAGGTCCATCCTGTCTTTCATGTCTCATTGCTCAAGAAGAAGTTAGAGAGTAAGACAATGGTCCAGACAGTTCTTCCTATAACCAACGATAAAGGACAGTAAACCAGCAGCGATACTCCAAAGGCAGTTGGTGAAGAAAGGCAATGCGGCTTTTGTAAAGGTGTTGGTCCAATGGTCGATTTACCTCTTGAGAATGCTACTTGGGAAGATTACAACTTCCTCAAATCAAAATTCCCTGGGTTTGATTCTAATCCTTGAGACAAGGATTATTTTAAGTGGCAGGGTATGTTATGATCCCTGAACATTGAGATGAGTAATTAGGATAATAAGCAATTGTAGTTATTGAAAGTCGATGGATGGTTGTGAAGAAAGAAGTGGATGAATTTTGTCGTTGGAAATGGACGATCAAGATTGCAAGTTGGTTTAATGAGCGTCAAGAGGTAACTCAGCCTATTCTATTATATAGCTAACAAAATGCAATGAACAAGGCATTACATACCCGGTATATCCAAATTCTTCCTCTCTCTCTCATCTCTTCTCTTCCTTCTACATTCTTCTCTTCTAACTTTAATCTTCTTCCTTCGATTCTGCAGATCTCAGCCATGCAAGGAGACTCTGTAGTTTATCTCATTTCCAATCGATTAGCTTAGTTTAGTTCTTGTAATCGTAGTTTATTTTGTTAAATAAACAGAAAATTGCCACAAAAATATTTATATTTTATTTTGATTAATTGTGAAATTTGATTTAGTAGTCAGTTCCTGACACAAACGCGTTGACTATAGAAGAGCACGTATATAATTATATGTAATGTCTCATTATTATAGTACCAATATATCTTTGTACGTATATGCTTGAGCTACTGTGTTTGTCTTCAAATGTCTCTGTTATCATAATACTTGTTGTCTTATAATGTCTGTTTTATGACATTAAGTTATTCCTCGTGCACTTTTAATTGGAACAAATGTATCCGTTGATATATTCTAACACCTTCTCTAGGAAGCAAATGGAACCACTACAAGAAATATGATATACGACGATATTTTATAAATGTCGGTGTAAGTCCCGATAAATGTCACAAAATATTTCGGAACACATATATAAATGTCATTAAATTATTTATAGTTTATAACTTATAATATGAATGTGAAAACAATTTTTCGTCGTGGCTAAAGATTAGATGCATTTTTATATTAAAAGAAAACATTAAATTAACAATAATTTATTCACAATAACATTCATTCTCATTTCAATACTTTCCATTGCACTACAATTAATTTGAACCAAATACAAAGTTACTTCAACATACAATTACTTAAACCTTTTCCTTAAACTTCAAAAACTACATAAACTTTCCCTTAAACTCCAAAAACAATCTACGCCTGTTATAGCTTTAGTATCGTCCTTCTGATGAAAAAGCTTTAATGTCCATGTTTTTCAAGGCGAGGATTCTTTTGCATTTGTTGCTGTCACATTCTTGTAAAGTGTTGTTCCAAGAACTGAAATAACAAAAGAATAGAATCATCATGACTAAAATAATTCAGGAAACTACTAAACTGATTCAGAAAACAAATGTCATTAATTAAATGTCGTCATAGCCTATATTTCTTGTAGTGAACAATTGGAGTGTAGTTAGGGTCGCTAATTGGAAATCCTATAAGGTAAGTAGGTAATGGAGAGGGTTCGACTAGGGGAACTATGACTCGCAACGTGGCTGGATAGTCCTCATTTATTGAGGAGTGTAACTCATATGTATACAGATACAGCGATAGTATGAATAATTTTTATACTATCATGTCATTTGTATGTGATATAGTAGGTAATATGTCTTATTTTTAAGTCTACAAATCTCGCTTCTTACAAAGGATTACCTGTAGAATACATTCGAACGATTATTTCTTTAACACTATCGAAGTATATATATGATAAATCATTATCGAGTGAGTACTCGATTGCCATCCCTACTTTGGTTTAGGATTAATAGTTTCACAATTAGCTAGCTAGCTAGTTCTTTTTCTTCCAATGACTTTTGCATGTCCCACTCCCTACGATATTCTCAGTAATTAAGTCTTCACCACGATTCACAACGTAAAAATGAAAAGAATACTGGACGCCGTTGCTTGGTTCATGAGTAGGTCTGTCGTTGGGGTGTGGAGGAGGACTATGCTACTCTTTATTTCAATGTCAAAGGGTATTAAATGAGATTTTGTATAGCCACTATGCTACTTTTCATTGGTTTATTTAATTTTAAATGTCATATCCGATCATGTGTATGAGATTTATTCCTGATTTGGTTGATATACTAGACGGATCTCAATATATTTTATTCTTACTCGCAAAAATTAAAAAAAAAAAACAATCTCGGGTAATATCCATGTGCATAGAACATAACATTTGGTAAGTTACGGACAAGGAATACAATGTTACTAGTAACCCCCGCCCCCCCGCCCCCCCCAAAAAAAAAGAAAAAAAGAAAAAGAAAATAAAAGGGATACAGTGTTACTGTACATTCAGTGACCTGAATTTATGAATGTACTTATCCCTAGTAGTGCAAGTTCAAAAGAAGAGACCAAATTCTAACGACAATTAGACCCAATTTTTCTACAAGAAATTAAAAATCCATTAACATTTACGAAGGAGGCCAAACTTGGAGACGTGTGATTCACGTCGTCCTCTATAAGTATTTTGCAATTAATTTTAGTTCCAAAGAAAGAGAGGTAAAATCTTGATTTCTGTTTCATTTATATAACTAATCGTCGAAGTGATTAGTCTTTCCAGCTTACTAGTATAGTGGATCGAGTGGTCAGGCAAAAGCTTCTCCAGAAATGGAGTGGTATGTATCCCATCATCTTTAAACAGAATAGATTTACCTAGCTACGAAATAGAAAGGGCCGGAAACAATCCGTGGCGAATCAAAAATTCTAATAAGGGGTTAAAAAATGCAAGCATCACCTACACCTAGTATTTGGACTTGTAACATAAAGCCTTTGTTTAAAAACCATTTTTTCCACTCCACCAAAGTTTTTCCTTATGTCATGCAGATCCACTAATTGAGGTGTGTGTGTGTGTGTATATATATATATATATATATACATATATATATATATATATGTATGTATATATATATATATATGTATGTATGTATGTATGTATGTATGTATGAGATAAAATTAGTTTATAACGTATGGTCGAATGGTAGCATGACACGTGGAACCGAAGATAGGAAAAAGGCAAGTCAAGCAACAATCAATATCGGACATAACAAATGTAATCGGAATCGGGTAAATCCCTAAGGGAGCATAGTTAACGAGACAAGATCAAGAGTTTGCCATCGGATAACATTCAATGAGGGAATATTTACTAACATTAAATGAGCGACCATTGCAGAGAATATTCGCATTCATAGCCTGCCGTTACATATTCATCAATGATTATTTTATTATCAGTTAAGAGAATCTTGATCCTAGGATCTTGTTTCCCTAGATAAAGCTATAAATAGCAGGCTCAGCAGACATTGTAAACGAGGAAATTTTCTGCATAAAAAAGCTATATCTTACTTTTGCTCTCAATTAAACAATTCTATTTGCACTTTATCATTATTTTTTTATTTTTGTTTTCAGAAGCATTGAGCTCGGAGCCAGGCTTCTCATCTTCTTAAATTTCAATTGCTATCTCAATTTTAGCCTAATCTCTTTATCATTTTTGGATCAAATCAATTCGCTTGTCTATAAACCATGTAATAAATTTAACTGTACCGTTTTGCGGATAAACAGTTTGTCGATCACTGTTGGGCATAGACAGCTGTGTAATTGCTTTGATCCTTGCGTTTATTACAAACTTGTTTTGATTCTTTCCTTAGTGAGAAACCAGATATGGCAGCTAATGATGTCAACATCACGCACAAAATTGAGGGGCACGAAGAATTGGCCCAACATGCTCGATCAATGAGACTTGCAACGAAGGGGATGAGATGACACCAGTTCGAGATGGCTAGTATCCTCGGCATGTGCGGGAATCGACTCCGGATGATGCGGAGGAAGAACATGTTATGAAAACCGTTAAAATATTGAGAGAGTAGCAAAAGGCAATCATGACACACCTCTCAAGGCAGGATCGAGTGATGACAGAGTTAAAAAGCGTTATCAGGTGTCTCCAATAACGCAAACAGAAGGGGCCCAGTTCCTCCCAGCGTTCCTACAAACCAAACGGCTCAAAGGGTCGATAACAATACCCCAAGGAGTGAAGTCGGTTTCGATGAAGCCAGAGGGACCAGTAGCGGATCTGGAAATAACAAAGGGAGTGATCCATTTAAAACCGAGCTCATGAGGTTTATGAGAGAAATGAACGAGCGAATGGATCAGAACGCGAAGGAGTTTCACGCTCGGATGGACCAGATTCCAGGAGCACCGCTACTATTAAAAGGCCCATATTCGAAAAAATACACACAATTACCATTTAAGCCGAGTGCCGCGCCAGAGTTAATTCCAAAGAGGTTCAAGATGCAGGACATACCAAAATACGACGGGACTTCTGATCCGCAGGAACACATCACAGCCTACACTACAGCTATGAAAGTAACTATTTGGCTCAACATGAGATCGAGTCGGTCTTGCTAAAGAAGTTTGGTGAAACCCTCACAAACGGGGCCTTGACATGGTTTCTCTTTTACTTGAGCATTCAATTGACTCTTTTGAGATATTTGCGGACTCATTCATTAAGGCCCATGTCGGAGCAAGGAAGGTTCAGGAAAGAAAGACAGACATATTGAGGATTGCGCAGGGTGAGTCCGAACTACTGTAAGAGTTCGTAATCTGATTCTAGAAAGAGAGGATGCTACTACATGCGATACCAGATGAGTGGGCAGTAGAGGCATTCACAGAGGGTCTATACCGCAGAGCTCCGACGCCTCTCGAAAGCTGAAGGAAAGCCTGCTCGAGTTTCAAGCAATAACATGGGCGGATGTCCATAAACGTTATGAGTCAAAAATAAGGATAGAAGACGATCATCTCGTATTCCCGGTATCAACCAAGCAAAACCCAGCACAAATTTAAAAGCAACTTTGATGCGGATCGGCGGTCCTCTAGAGGTCGTTTTCTACCGTATAAACAAATCGAGGGTCGTAGCAGCAAAGGGTTTTGGTCATCGGATAGGTTTGCCCCCGACAGAAGAACCGACCGGGACCGGAACAACAGGTCATTACAAGAGAAGGAGGCACCAGAAGCCCTAGGCTCCACATATCCCAGGCTGTCAGACTACAACTTTAACATCAACTTAGTAGAGTTGGTATCGGCAATGAGGAATATCAAAGAAGCACGGTTTCCGAAGCCAATCCGATCAGATCCTAGCTAGAGGGATCCCAGTTTATGGTGTGAATACCATGGGACTCACGGCCATAGAATTGGGAACTGCCGACATCTTCGTGAGGAGATGGAGACATTGTTGAAGAATGGCTATCTCAGGGAGTTTTTAAGCGACCGAGCCAAGAAAAACTATGGTCGAAATCGGGAAAATACAAAGACTTCGATGGTAGCAGAAGGCTCCCCTCGGCTGACTATCAACAGATTTTCGGGGAAAATGAAGTCAACAATGTAACCTTCTCAGCGGGCAAGAAATCAAAGATACCAATGACTCACAACAAGAGACTCCGGGAAGTAGTGAAAGAAGATATCACCTTCACAGAGGAAGACGTTGACAGACTTCTCCTGCCACACGATGATGCTTTGCTAATCTCTCTCAATGTTTTAGATTTCAAAATTAAGCGTGTTTTGGTTGACGCAGGAAGCTCGGCCAACATCATCCAATGGAGAGTGCTGGAACAAGCAAAGTTGATCGAGAGCGTCATTCCGACGACAAACTCTTAGCTGATTCAACTTGACAAGTGTGACAACCCGATGGGAGATCTTGCTGCCCACAAATGGCAAAGGATTAACCAAGACCACCTTATTCGAAGTGGTGGATGGCGATATGGATTACAATATAATCCTTTGGAGGCCGTGGATACATGAGATAAAGGTCGTTCCCTTAATGTATCACCAGTTGTTGAAATTTCCAACCGCGAAAAGAATCAAGTAGATAAGAGGAGACCAACAGGCAGCAAGGGAGATGAACGCAGTAACAATCTCTAACAGCAAGGGGAAGGAGCCCAACAAATAGCAATCACAGGAACCGATGCTTTCTCCCTTTCCAAATGAAGACGACCAAGGTGAGGAATCATCAAAATCACACCGGGTGCCGAGATATATTCAAGTACCGTAGGATACAGATGTTACCAAGTCCATTGCAGAAGAACTCGAGCAAGTGTCCCTATTCGAAGAATTTTTGGAAAGGAAATTTCATTTGGGAACGAGACTCAATCCC
The DNA here is from genome assembly GCA_002018475.1 of Nicotiana obtusifolia. Lineage (NCBI taxonomy): Eukaryota > Viridiplantae > Streptophyta > Magnoliopsida > Solanales > Solanaceae > Nicotiana > Nicotiana obtusifolia. Next base: position 50,733 of record MCJB01052175.1, on the reverse strand, counting down.
GAACTCAGGTTAGAATTTATAAATTTTCTTAAAGTTAACACATATTACTGTGCGTGGTCACACTCGGATATGACAGTTATCCCGTTAGAGGTGGTCATGCACAAGCTAAGTCTTGATCCAATCTTCCCTCCGGTAAGGCAAAAGAAACGCCCAATAGCGGAGGTCAGGAACAAGTTTGTTAAAGAAGAGGTAACCCGATTACTCAACATTGGTTCAATCCCAGAGGTAAAATATTTAGAATGGTTAGCCAATGTAGTTGTAGTGCCGAAAAAAAAATAGGAAGTTTAAAATGTGCATAGATTACAAGGATTTAAATAAGGAGTGCCCTAAAGACTCATTCCCATTGCCAAATATTGATCAAGTGATTGATACTACAGCCAAATACGAGTTAATGAGTTTTCTTGACGCTTACTCCGGGTACAATCAAATCAAGATGAACCCGGAGGATCATGTAAAATCTTCTTTTATAACGAACTTTGGCACATATTGCTATAATGTGATGTCATTTGGGCATAAGAACACCGGAGTCACTTACCAGAGGCTCGTTAACAAAATGTTTAAAAATCAGATAGGCAAACTAATGGAGGTATACATCGATGACATGTTAGTCAAGTCTTTGAATGCATGAGATCATTTGAGACACCTCCAAGAGACATTCAATGTCCTGAGGAAGCTGACTATCGTTCACAATGCACACCTCAAAACAAGATATGAAACGGTCGACTGCAATTATAGTAACCCAACGAAGAGTCAGGATCGATTCCATAGGGAGCTAGATGGGAGTTAGGAGTATATATTCTAATATGTGAATTTGAACTATCTTAATTTGCACTTCCACAAAATAGTTTTGTTGCTAGTTCTATTGTAAAACTAAAGATTGCAAAGTAAAGGAATAAAACTAGGATAATTGTTTTTGTTGTTTTTCAAGTTTGTATAAAGCCTAGAGCTATGAACATTACCTAGATGTTCGCCTAGTGGGACAAAAACCTTAATGCTTATTTTATTGATCGGGGTGTATTCTAGCTATCAACTCTCAAATACCCACTCAATATCTCTCAGTCAGAGAGTAGTTTTTCCCAATTTGGCTTTTTCAAGTCCAAATAGGTATCACAAAAAACGGTTGATAAAAGCTCAAGTCGGAATATTACTATCTTTAGGTTGAACCTTTAATTGGGTTAATCAATCTCTCCTTGATCCAATTTCTTGTTAACCAAGCTTTCTTAGACTAAGTCTCTCTTTCTCAAGTAGAGACTAAGTCAAATAGGCATGAACTAATATTTTCAACCATTAATTCCACAAATTAAAACATGAACAAGGCTAAATAATAAACACCCAATCATAAACAAGCACTAAATTAGATACCATAAGGTTTATACACTAGGGTTGGGTCACAACCCTAGTAACAATCTAGCTACTCATGCTTGAAATTGAAGAAATAGAAGAAGAAATACTAATTAGACTCATATTGTGAAGTTAAAATGATAAAATCTATAGTAAAATACTCCAAAATATAGAAAACTTCCAAAAAAGGCAAAGAAAAACGGCTACAAGACTTGTTGATGTCAAAAAGTTGACCTAATTTTATGAAATTCGTCTATTTATACAAAGCTGAAAATTTATAACAAAAATTCCCTTCAGGAGGTTCTGCGCAGCACAATTCCATGTGTGGTCCGCAGAATTCTTCACCTTGCAGGAGTTGGGTTTCTATGGCCGCACAATTCTAAACTGCGGTCGCGAGGCAATATTTCTGCGGTCCGCAGATTTAGCATTGTGGCCGCAACCTGGTCTTTTGCAGTCCGTATCTTTACTTCTGCGGCCGCAAGGTACTTCTTTTGCGGCCGCACAATTCTTGTGCGGTCCGCAACTTTGAAGGTCTTGGAACTTGGAAAGTTTCACATTCTCTGAAGTTGATCTTAAGCTCTTCTTTTGTGGCTGCACAATTCCTGTGCGGTCCGTAATATGCTAGAAAGTCTGTTCCTTCATTGTCTGCGACCGCAGATGGAATTCTGTGGACTGTAATTTCTTTTGCGACCGCATAATTCCTTCTGCATACCGCACTTTGTATGCTTCTGTACCCTTTGTTGCCTTGAGCTCGGACTACTCCTTTTGAGTCAGATTTTATCTCGGGAGTCCGACTTCCAACATTCCTGCAATTTTATACTTTTCATTAGTTTTGGGAACACAATTCAATGCTTTTAGACTAAAATAAACGCAAAATGACGCTAATAAGTTGTAAAAATCCCCACTTATAGGGTCATTTCAACCATTCAAAGGTGAGACATTCACACATTAGTTGGGACCAACAATTACCCACACTATTTATCATCATTTCTTTTCTCTTTTTTTGTGCCTAGATACCTCTTTCAAGTTCCTCGTCTCTCCCCCAAACTTACTTTTTTAGCAGTTTATTTCACAAGAGTGTTAAGGAAAGCTCGGGTGCCAAGAGAGGGTCATGATAAAATGGGTAATGGCTTGTAAGATGATTATCAAATGAGACAGGCTCGAGGCTCAAATGGGTTGACTAGGGATAACAACATAGGTAGGCAATGGAAAATTCAAGCGGGTCAAGGAAAGCCTACAATCACATCTCAAGCCAAGAAAAACTTAATATTTCGCCTTGAAACACATTTGGGGCAAGTTCTACACCATTCGTACGGGTACTTGGACTAGCAACGAAACATCTTACCCTTCACGATCACTGACCTATGGTATACCAATGTAGCCATGATAGTGTTCTGTTTGTCCAGGAGCTTCTTTAGAGTGTCTTCTACTGATGGAGGCAAGGTGCCCGCATAGAGGACTGTGCTGTAATAGTACTGGATAAATAAGACAGCTTTGAAGTAGCTGTCTGCGTCCAGTTGTTGAGGCTCGCCAATGTCTGGGAGATTCGCAGCGTAGAGAGTGGAGCAGTAGGCATCGGCACTGGCTTCAAAGCCGAGGTGGAACCTATGACAGGAACTGCTGTAGGCACTGAGGGTGATGGTGAAGGCATAGCTATGGCACTAGCTGAAGGCTCGGCTGAAGTGGATGGAATGTCAACTGCCTCTGCAGCTACCACCGATGGCTCATCGGAATTGCCTGTGGTGGTGGACGACTGACCCTTTTTCTTAGGGTTGTGTGCATCCATCAATGAGTACCATGAGAAGGGCTTCTTCGCCCGCACCTTCGTATCAAAGTGCCTCGGCTCTACCCTCGCATCGAGGGCCCATAATGACCACATTCAAGATTGAAAATCACTATGGTTTGATTAAACCACTCGATGATTGTCTAAGTCAACAAAAGAGTCACAAAGTCACCAACTAGAGCTATTTCTTTCAATAACCTTGGTTCTAACCATAAGCACGAAGTTAAGTGTGTTGGTACTAAGTGAAGCATGTTTGACTCTTCGAGCATGACCTAATTAGGTATTTTTATTCATTACTACTACTATTATTATCTACACACCAAAAACGGACTCGGTCCCTTAAGAAGGTTGTCATGCCATCCATCGTTGGGAAGAGTCACCCGGTTCATACAAAAACTACCTTTGGAAAGAACCGTGACATTAAGAAAACCAAAGGCTTATTATCTACTAAAACATAAAAAGAGGTTACTAAATTGAAAAGAAGCTACTAATTTAAACACTAACTAATAAGAAAATAAACATAAAGAAGCTACAAAACAAAAACTAACGAAAGCATGATGAATATACATAATGAGAGAAGATATATACATAATGAGAGAAGAAAAGAGAGAACATATACAGAATAGGGAAAAAGAAGAAAATACTGTCAAGTTATTACAAACCAATTGTCTCATAATCATCAATTCAAGTCAAATAAACTCCATCCCCCTCCCCCTCAAATAAAAATAAGCATTGTTCCCAATTCTTAACAAAATAGGAGTAAAGGAAGGGTAAGAGTGAAGAAAAACTCCCTATGGCTCTGAGGCCATATCTGTGTCCACAACAGCGTCACCACCCCCAGTCTCCTCCAACTAGATCTCATCATCCTCAACTTTGGGAGTGACTGGGTGGGTAAACATCTGACGCACTGCCTCGACAGTGTCAGCAGTAGAGTCTGGCTCCTCAAACTGGCCGGCTGGTGCTGTAGGATCTGGGCCTGGATGGTGTGGGTCAATCAACATATCAAATGGAATATCTCCGGCTACCGCAAGCTTGGTAACCTGTCTCCAGAGCTTGTCCACTGGCTTCTTGGAGGTCTGGGGCTTTCTCATTTTCTTAACTTCTTTTCCCAGCTCTTCGATCATTGATCTATGTTGTACCAATGTAGCCATGATAGTGTTCTGGTTGTCCAGGAGCTTCTTTATAGTGTCTTCTACTTATGGGGGCATTTGAGGTGTCGGCATAGAGGACTATGCTACAACAATACTGGATAAATCAGATAGCTTTGAAGTAGCTGTCTGCATCCAGTTGTTGAGGCTCGCCAATGTCTGGGAGACTCGTAGCAGAGAGTGAAGCAGTAGGCATTGGCACCGGCTTCAAAGCCAAGGTGGAACCTTTGACAGGGACTGCTATAGGCATTAAGGGTAATGGTAGAGGAATAGCTACGCCACTAGCTGAAGGCTCGGCTGAGGTAGATGGAATGTCAATTGCCTTTGCAGCAACCACCGATGGCTCATCAGACTGACCTGTGGTAGTGGACGACTGACCCTTTTTCTTAGGGTTGTGTGCATCCATCAATGAGTACCATGAGAAGACTTCTTCACTCGCACCTTCGTGTCAAAGTCCCTCAGCTCTACCCTCGCATCCATAAGATACTCTGTAATGGTGTTGGGATACGAGTAGGATGTGTCGGCTTGCCGAGCGACCATAGAGATATTGGCCGACATCATGGATCCCACATTGATGGGGTACCCGACCATGATGGAAGCCACTAGAATTGTCCGTAGGATAGGAAGATATGTCTCATTCTAGCTCGAGTCTAGTCGGCTGCATACAAAGGTCTGCCATCCCTTTGCCTTAAAGCTCAGCGTACTCTTGTGGATAGAAACCCCTGTTATGTTCCATGGTGGTGGTGGCCCAGGAGCTGCTATAATCTCAGCTATCCAAGGCCGAACTGCATCCCCAAGTGCACATTTCTCTAAGTATTCTGTGGGCTAGACATCATCAAAACCCAAGTAAGTATTATGTGTGCTGATCAAATCGCACCTTGAGGTTTCTCACTTTAGTCACCTTTTTCCCTTTCTTGATATGTGCCACATTGGCATTGAATTCCCGGACAAGGTATTCCTTCGCATCCACCACACTCTGGGTAAACCACATCCCACCCCTTGCGCTCTCGAAATTGCCTCAAAACTACAGGGTTGTACTTTTTTAGATCTTTCAACTGGAACTGTCGCTCAAGAGTGGGCGACCTCACTGGCCACCATTGATGGAAACTGGTGAAGGCAGCCAAACTGAAAAACCTGTCCTCTCACACCTATTTCTTCCTCTCGAGGTTGGTAACAGTATCATCTTCCCCTCTGCCATCATCGGGGATGTCTTGAACTGATGTCTCTGGTGCCTGGGGGACAAGTGTAGTGGATTGCTCAGAAGCCTGACTGGCACTCTCCGAACCCTCGGAGGTGCTATGTGATGATGATGGCTCATCCCTGAGCTGATATCTCCCTGGCGGCCTTGATTGGATGGCCGGCTGCTCATGTATAGAAGCTAAGTTGCCCTCTGATATGTCCCTAGATGGGACATAAGAACTGGTTTTTTAGAGATCTGCACCTCTCCCTTTGCCAGCTGCTGTCTTCTTTCTGATTTTAAGATGTTGGGCACTAGGTAAGGGTCTCTTCCCTCATCCCCAAGAGGGGTCACCCCTTCCTTTTGAAGTGTCACCTCTGCCTCTAGATCGAACTATATTATGTGCCAAGCAAAGGCGATTGATAGTTTGCAATTCAAGTTTAGACATAGAATGAATGCAACGACACACCAGAAGATACAGTGAAAAACATAGTAGAAACATGCTTGCAGGTAAGGAGTTGCGGCCCGCAAAATTTTCATTGCAGCCGCAGAATGGGCATTGTGGACCGCAAAATTTTCCATTGTGGCCGCGAAAATGGATTGCACTAATATGCCAACTCTCTGATGACAGAGAATTGGATGTTTTAAAGCCGTAACTAGTTTTTTGTGGTCCGCACAAATTACCTTGCGGCCGGCACATAAGAGCCACCAATTTGACAACTCTCTGATCACAGGAAATAGGGTGTTCTGCGGTCGCAATGTGATTTCAGCGGTCCGCACATTTTTTATTTCGGCTGCAGAACCATGCCTTACTAAAGTACCTTAGACTGAGCTTCGGTGGACCGCACAATTTCTTGTGCGGCCGCAGATTTGACCCAATTATGAACAAATCATCATTTTCACCAAGGACTTCTAAATTTTTGCACAATCTTGACATGGATACAACATCTAAGCATGAAAATCTATTTACCCATTCCCCTTAGAGCATTTTCCAGTCTACCCACTACATATTTATCCCACATGGTTGTTCAAATAGATTCAACAGACAAATGGTCTAAATTTTCACTAAAAATCTAAAAATTAAAAGAAATTAACAAGATTATGCATACCAGATGTGAATGAGTGCAAGAAATGAGTGATCACAGTTGCTAGGCGTGTGGACAAATAATTCAAGAAGAAATATTTGTGCAATTTTTAAGCTTGGAGATAGAAAAGGGTAGCAGTAGCCCTAAGCCCTCTATTTATACTCAACGGTTTCTTCCAAGGGAAAGAGACGTGAGTGCGGCCGCAAAATTCCAATTGCGGTCCGCACTCTGTCACCTGAGGGCCTAGTTTCCCTTGCATTTTGCAGTCCGCAGAATTTGGTGTACGGCCGCAAATTTTTATTGCGGACCGCAGATTTTGTCTTGCGACCGCAGATTGGCCATTTTTCTGGCGGACTAACTTCATAGAATTGTCATTTTCCACCTTCAACTTGTGCAGTTCGCTATGTAATTGTGCCGCTGCAGAGCACCTTTTGCTGCAGCAACCATAATTGTGCGGTCCGCAATTTTTTCCACACTTAACCAATATTCTGGGCATAATCCTTGTAAAGTACACTCATCCCTGCAACACACTTCAAATCCAGTTAGCACAAAAAATAACACCTAACTACAAAAGAAGAAAAGAAAAGAAAAAGAAACATGGGTTGCCTCCCAAGAAATGCCTGATTTAACGTCGCGGCACGACACATATTACTATCATTTGAAATGAATCACTGCCACAACGTGGCCATCACCAACTTTTCCCAAATAGTGCTTCACTCGGTGACTATTGACTCGGAATACCTCATTGTTTTTGTTCTTCAAGTCCAATGCACCAAAAGGCGTCACACCACAATTTTAAAGGTGCCACTCCATTTATACTTTAGCTTTCCGAAAACATCCTCAACCTTGAGTTGAACAGCAGAACAAGATCACTCACTTTGAACTCTTTGTTCCAAATGTATTTGTCATACAGATATTTCATCTTTTCTTTGTACAAGGACGAACTTGCATAAGCATGGTTTCAGAACTCATCCAATTCATTCAAATGTGCACCTCAAATTAGCGGTTGCATCCCAATCAAGATTCAACTTCTTTAGAGCCCACATGGCTTTGTGCTCAAGTTCCACCGGAAGATTACAAGCTTTTCTGAACACCAACCGGTATGGAGACATTCCAATAGGTGTTTTGTAAGCCATCTGATAAGCCCATAATGCATTATCGAGCTTCTTGGACCAATCCGTCCGGTTAGCATTCATTGTTTTGGACAAGATACTCTTATCTCCCTGTTGGAGACTTCCACTTGACCACTAGCTTGTGGATGATAGGGAGTCGTAACTTTATGAGTAACACCGTACTTGCTAAGTAAAGTGTCAAAAGACTTGTTGCAAAAATGCAACCCCCCATCGCTTATGATAGCCCGTGAAGTACCAAACCTGTGAAAATATTCTTCTTCAAGAACGCCACCACACTTCTTGCTTCATTGTTGGGTAGAGCAATGGCCTCAACCCATTTAGATACATAATCAACCACAACCAAGATGTAGGTGTTTCCACAAGAACTCACAAAAGGACCCATGAAATCAATACCCCACACCTCAAAGATATCAATCTCTAAAATAGTAGTGAGAGGCATTTGTTCTTTGAGATTCCACCGGCCCTTTATCATTCATCACATTTTTTTACTAAATCACTTGCATCCTTGTAAAGAGTGGGCCAATAAAAAATGTAACTTAGCACTTTGGCCACCGTTCTTGCTCCACCATGGTGACTACCATATGGCGAAGAATGACAAGCCCCAAGAATATCACTTTGCTCTTCTTCCAACACTCATCTTCTAATTACCCCATCCGTAAAAATCCAAAAAAGGTATGGCTCATCCCAATAATAATCTTGACAATCCCATTTGAGCTTCTTCCTTTGATTTGAAGAGAACTCATCCAGGATAATTTCACACACTAGGAAATTTGCTAGATCCGCGAACCATGGCACCTCCTTCATTGAAATAGCCAAGAGTTGCTCATCGGGGAAGGAGTCATTGATTTCAAGGCCATCTTGCAGCCTCCCCTCCTCCTCCAAACGAGACAAGTGGTCCTCCACTTGATTTTCACTCTCTCTTTGATCTTGGATGTCAATATCAAACTCTTGAAACAAAAGCACCCATCTCATCGACCGAGCTTTGGAATTTTTTTTGCTCATAAGATAGCAAAGTTCCGCATGATCTGTGTGGATAATAACTTTCACACCCATCAAGTATGGGCGGAACTTCTTAATTGCGAATACAATGGCAAGGAGATCTTTCTCTATAACGGTGTAGTTGACTTGGGCACCATTCATGGTCTTACTAGCATAGTAGATCGAATGAAAAATCTTGTTGATGTGTTCCCCAAAACAGCTCCAACTGCTACGTCACTAGCATCGCACGTGAGCTCAAAAGGGATACTCCAATTAGGAGCGGTGATAATGGGAGTGGTTGTCAACTTGAACTTTAACAATTCAAAGGCTCTCATGCAATCATCATTGAAGTGAAACTTGATATATTTCTCTATAAGCTTGCACAACGGGTTCACCACTTTTGAGAAATCCTTGATGAAATACCTGTAAAACCCCGCGTGGCCTAAGAAGCTCTACATGCCTTTCACCGAAGTTGGAGGTGGAAGTTTAGAAATCACCTGAATCTTTGCCTTGTCGACTTCAATGCCATTCTTAGAGATCTTTTGGCCAAGGAAAATGCCTTCCTCGACCATGAAATGACACTTCTCCCAATTTAGTACCAAATTCGTTTCTTCACATCTTGCCAATACTTTATCCAAATTTGCCAAGCAATCAGCAAAGAAATCCCCAACCACCGAGAAGTTATCCATGAAAACTTCAAGGTAGTCCTCTACCATGTCCATGAAGATCGCCACCATACACCTTTGAAAAGTCGCCGGTGCATTACATAACCCAAATGGCATCCGCTTGAAAGCAAACGTACCATAGGGACATGTAAAAGCTGACTTCTCTTAATCCTCCGGAGCAATAAGGATTTGGTTGTAGCCCGAATATCCATCTAGAAAGCAATAGAAAGCACGGACGGCAAATCTATCAAGCATTTTGTCAAGGAAGGGAAGTGAGAAATGATCCTTCCTTGTGACTTTGTTGAGCTTGCGATAATCCATACACACTCTCCACCCGGTCAACTTCCGTGTGGGAATCAACTCATTCTTTTCATTGGTGACCACCATCATTCCCCCTTTCTTTGGGACACATTGCACTGGAGAAGTCCACGAACTATCGAAAATGGGGTAGACAACCCCGGCATCCAACCACTTGATAATCTCCTTTTTGACCACCTTTTGCATAGTCTCATTGAATCTCCTTTGATGTTCAATAGATGGTTTGGCGTCTTCCTCCAAGTTAATCTTGTGCATGCAAGATGCGGGGTTTATTCCCCGAATATCTACCAATGTCCATCCAATAGCCTTCTTCCTCTTATGTAGCACCGCCAATGTAGAGTTAACCTACACGTTAGTCAAACAAGAGGAAAAGATAACCGGTAAAGTAGAACAAGGGCCAAGAAATTCATATCGAAAAAGTGGAGGCAATGGCTTCAACTCCAAGGTCAGCGGCTCTTTAATTGAAGGCTTTGTAGGAGGAGTTTTCTTATTTTCAAGATCCAAGGAGAGTTTTCGAGGTGCATAGTTGTACGACCCCATTCCTTGCAAAGAATTCACACATTTCATGAAGCCATCCATCTCGTCATTATCAAAGTTGAGCAAGACGGCCTCTAACATATCACCCACATTGATCGTGGCACTTGTATCATCAACAATCACATCGATCACCAATGTCATAAAAGAACACACTTCATTGCTATTTGGTTGCGGCATATATTTGCACACGTGGAATACCACCCTTTCGTCACTCACTCGAAAAGTGAGTTCTCCGGCTTCCACATCAACAAGATCCTTCCCCGTAGCAAGGAAATGTCTTCCAAGAATAATCGGCACCTCATAGTCCACTTCACAATCAAGAATGACAAAATCTGTCATAAGAATGAATTTATCAACACGAACCAATACATCCTCAATCACTCTCAACGGTCTCTTCATGGTACGATCGTCCATTTATAATCTCATAGATGTGGGTCTTGGTTTCCCAATTCCCAAAGTCTTGAAAATCGAATGGGGCATCAAATTGATATTTGTCGCAAGATCACAAAGAGATTTAGCAAATTCAGCACTTCCAATGGTGCAAGGGATTGTGAAGCGCCAGGATCTTCCAATTTAGGAGCCATTGAATGCACAATTGCACTCACTTGATGAGTGATTTTGATAGTTTTAAAATTCATCGACCGTTTCTTTGTCACCAAATCCTTCATAAACTTTGTATAACCGGGCATTTGCACCAAGGCTTCAACTAATGGCACATTGATTGATAGGCTCTTCATCATGTCAATGAACTATTTGAATTGATTCTCACCATTTTGCTTGGCAAGCCTTTGAGGATATGGAGGAGCAGGCATTGGCAATGGTGCCTTAGCCTTTCGCACTGCCGGTTCTGGTATGTCAATAACATGATCCCTAAATGGGTTCACTTCCTCTTTAGTCTCTTCCACATTGTCATCAATATCAATATGCACTTTATCATGTGCTTGCACCACATTGTTCGGGATCTCTTCTTCTTGTACCACTTTCTCATCATCTACAAGTTGCCTTTGACTTGAGGTGGGTGCATTCCCACCTCTTCCACTTCTTGTCGTAACGTCCATTGCATGCCCCGTGTTGTTCCCACACTTTGAGTTCACCACCGTGTCACTTGGTAGTGCCCCCTAAGGATGAAAATTTAGAGCTTGAGAGATTTTTCCCATTTGCACTTCTAAGTTGCGGATCGATGTGTGTGTGAGGCAAGTTGAGCATCAGAATCGGAATTCTTCTCCATCATTTGCTTGAACATGTTCTCAATACATCCCATTTCATTGTTAGAAGAACTAGGACCATGGGAAGAATAAGGAGGCGGGTTGCTCGATTATTGATACATCGGGGGCCTTTGAAATTCCGACCCCCGATTGCCTTGATTGTTACCTCCCCAATTGCCTTGGTTATTTTTGTTATGCCAATTAATTATTGCCACCGCTCCAATTTCCTTGGTTGTTGTTGTTATTCCAATTGCTTTGATTGTTTCCACCACTCCAATTACCTTGGTTGTGAGAATTCCAATTTCGTTGATTGTTTTGAGGTCGCCAATGTTGTTGGCTTGGGCCTTGGAAGTTGTTTCTTTGCCCTTGAAAGTTGTTCACATATTGGACCTCTTCTTCTTGGTCATTATAAGAGTCATCTTGATCAAACCCACTATCTTCTTGCACAAAATTGTCCACTCTTTGTTGCACTTGTGGACCCTTTATTCTCTGCTTTTTCACCATCATGCTTACTCCCTCCACTGCATTACTTTCCTCAGGTTTTGCACTTATTGAAGTTGAGCCTTTGCCAATTGGTTCATGGTGGTAGTCAATTCGGTTATGGCTTGCCTCATGCAACTCTTTGTGAAGGTGAATCACATTGGGATCACCTTGTGGAACATTAGCCCGGGATTGCCACGCTGATGAACTATCTGCCATTTCATCCAAAATATCACACGCCTCAAGATAAGGCGTAGTCATGAAGTTCCCACCGGCAAGTTGATTCACTACATATTGGTTGGTTGTGTTGATCCTCCGATAGAAAGTTTGTTGAATCATGTTCTCCGTCATATCGTTGTTAGGAAACTCTTTAACCATTGTTCTATATCGTTCCCATATCTCGTGTAGTGGTTCATTGGGCTATTGCTTGAATGGTAGAATTTCATCCCGAAATATAGCCATGTGCCAGGGAGAGAAGTACTTAGAAATAAATTTCTCCACTAATTCATCCCAAGTATGAATGGAATGGTTTGGCAAACGTCCAACCAATTTAAAGCTTACCCCCATAGAAAGAAGGGAAAAAACCTTTGCCTCAAAGCATCCTCAGAGATATTTGTTTGTGTACTCCCCCAACACGTATCCACGAACCCCTTTAAATGTTTGTATGCATTTTGACCCGGAGCACCGGTGAAAGGTGAGCATCACGTTGGTTATTTGAAAGTTGCCCGCCCTGATACGGGGAGGGACTATTGCACTTGCATATCTTTCATTCGGCAACACCCGGTGTGGAGCCGCTCGTGGTGGAAGTGGGGGTGGAGCGGGCACATTGTCATGAGGCACTCGGCCTCGTCTATTGGCTTGAGGTTCAAACGAAACGTCATCCATTTTCTCATCCTCAACGTCCATATCCCCCAAAGCAATGTTTTCAAGCTCATTGTTTGCGATGGTTGCACCTACAATTTCCAAACAAGTTAGTAACACCGAAGGAAAAGAAAATATTCCAATAACACACCCAAATATATAGCTAACACCGTTTTTAACTCCCCGGCAACGGCTCTAAAAATTGACTATCGCGCACAATTCACACCTCAAAAGAAGGTATGAAACGGTCGACTGCAATTATAGTAACCCAACGAAGAGTCAGGATCGATTCCATAGGGAGCTAGATGGGAGTTAGGAGTATATATTCTAATGCGTGAATTTCAATTATCTTAATTTGCACTTCCACAAAATGATTTTGTTGCTATTTCTATTATAAAACTAAAGATTGCAAAGTAAAGGAATAAAACTAGGATAATTTGTTTTTGTTGTTTTTCAAGTTCATAGAAAGCCTAGGGCTATGACCATCACCTAGGTGTTCGCCTAATGAGATAAAAACTTTAATGTTTGTTTTGCTGATCGGGGTGTATTATAGCTATCAACTCTCAAATACCCACTCAATACCTCTCGGTCAGAGAGTGGTTTTGTCCAATTTGGTGTTCTCAAGTTCAAATAAGTATCACACAAAACAGTTGATAAAAGCTCAAGACAGAATATTACTATCGTTAGGTTGAACCCTTTAATTGGGTTAATCAATCTCTCGATTTCTTGTTAATCAAGTTTTCCTACACCAAGTCTCTCTTTCTCAAGTAGAAACGAAGTCAAATAGGCATGAACTAATGTTTGCAACCATTAATTCCATAAATTAAAACATGAACAAGGCTAAATAATAAACACTCAACCATAAACAAGTACTAAATTGGATACCTATAAGGTTTACACACTAGGAATATGTCACAACCCTAGTAAAAATCTAGCTACTCATGCTTGAAATTGAAGAACTAGAAGAAGAAATACTAATTAAACTCATATTGTGAAGTTAAAATGATGAAATATATAGTAAAATACTCTAAAATATAGAAAACTTCCAAAAGAGGCAAAGAAAAACGGTTACAGGACTTGCTGATGTCAAAAAGTTGACCTAATTTTATGAAACTTGTCTATTTATACAAAGCTCAAATTTTTAACAAAAATGCCACCTTCAGGAGGTTCTGCGGCCGCACAATTCTCAACTACGGCCGCGAGGCAATATTTCTGCAGTCCGCAGTTTTAGCATTGTGGCCGCAACCTGGTCTTCTGCGGTCCGCATCTTTACTTCTGCGGCCGCAAGGTACTTCTTCCGCGGCCGCACAATTCTTGTCCGATTTGCAATTCTGAAGGACTTGGAATGTGGAAATTTGCACATTCTCTGAAGTTGATCTCAAGCTCTTCTTTTGCGGCTGCAAAATTCCTGTGTGGTCCGTAGTTTGCTAGAAAGTTTGCTGGGATTTCCTTCATTATCTGCGACCGCATATGGAATTTTGCGGACCGCAATTTCTTTTGCGGCCGCAAAATTCCTTCTGCGGACCGCACTTTGTATGCTTCTGTACCCTTTTGTTGCCTTAAGCTCGGACTACACTTTTTTTAGTCGGATTTCATCTCAGGAGTCCGACTTCTAACATTCCTGCAATTTTGCACTTTTCATTAGTTTTGGGAACACAATTCAATGCTTTAGACTAAAACAAAAGCAAAAAGGCACTAATAAGTAGTCAAAATCCCCCACTTATCAAAAGTATACAGGAAACTCAACTCGAAAAATGTGCGTTCGGGGTTGGCTCCGGTAAGTTCTTGGGATTCCTGGTCTCGCAAAGAAGGATCGAAGTTAATTCCGACAATATCAAAGCAATTGAAGACATCCCGGACAAGCTAACGACCGTGAAGGAAGTGCAGAGACTGATCGAAGGTTGGCAGCTTTAAGCAGGTTCATCTCAAGATCCTCAGAAAAGTGCCATCACTTCTGCTCACTTCTAACAAAGAAGAAAAATTTCGAGTGGACTCCGGAATACCAACAAGCATTGAAAGATCTAAAAGGATACCTGTCTATCCACTCGTTACTGTCAAAATCAGGGGAAGGTGAGAAATTATTAATATATCTAGCAGTCTTGGAAGAAAGTACGCAATTTTTTGTTTATTACGTTAGTAAGATATTGTCGGGAGCAGAAACCCGTTATCTACACCTAGAAAAGCTAGCCTTAGCTCTCGTAGTTGCCTCTCGAAAGCTTAGGCCTTATTTTTAATGCCACCCGATACCCATTGTGATAATCTTTCCTGTAAGGAATGTCCTTCACAAGCCTGAGTTGTCAGGCCATTTGGCTAAATAGGCAATCAAAATCAGTAAGTTCGACATGAGTCCGGTCTCGAGATTATTCTAGTCACACCCTCGAGAGAAACCTTAAGGCAAGCCACTAAAACTATTCTGTTAACTAACAATGAAGCCGAGTATGAGGCTTTCATTGGGGGACTTGAACTGGCCCAGGGATTAGGTTTCGAGGTCATTAAAGTGAAATGCGACTCACAGTCGTAGTAAACCAAGTGTATGGGATTTTCGATACAAAGGAGGAACGTATGCAATAGTATTTGAATAAGGTTCAGGTATTGCTTATGCGATTCAGGGAATGGCCAATCGTACACACTCCAAGGGAAGAAAATGTGAAAGCAGATGCATTGGCCAATTTGGGGTCATCTACGAAGATGAAATAATCTGACTCCAGAACTGTCGTTCAACTTCTACATTCGGTATTGGATGTGGACGGTTACTGCGAAGTCAATTCGACCAACTTAGTTTGGGACTAGAGGAATGTGTTCATTGAGCACCTTCGGCATGGTAAATTACCCGAAGACCCAAAGGCTTTTCGGGCACTACAAACCAAAGCAGCTCGTTACTGCCTCGTAGATGGGCAGTTATACCGAATATCATACCAAGGACATTGGGCCGGTGTTTGGGGGACTCAGAGGCAGATTACGTGATGAGGGAAGTCAACGAAAGAGTTTGTGGGAACCATTTCGGTGCAGATCGTTAATTCTAAAGTTGATCAGGACAAGTTACTATTAGCCTCGGATGGAAAATGACACAAAGACGCTCGTTCAGAAATGCGACAAATGTCAACGTCATGAGCAGTTGATGCACCAACCAGCAGAACTCTTGCATTTGGTGTTGTCCCAATGGCTTTATGAAATGGGGAATAGACATAGTTGGTCCTCTACCACCAGGTCTCATAAAGATAAGATTTCTTTTAGTTTTAGCTGACTACTTCACTAAATGGGTTGAACAGGTCCTTACCAAAAGATCGGTGAACGCAAAATAGTCGACTTCATATGGGACTACATAATCTGCCGATTCGGTATATCGAAGGAAATTGCTTGCGACAACGGGCCGCAATTCATAGGCTCAAAAGTCACCAAATTTTTGGAAAGATTGAAAATCAAGAGAATTACATCTTCACCGTACCATCCAAGTGCTAACGGACATGCGAAATCAACCAACAAGGTAATTATTTAGAACCTGAAAAAGAAGTTAGAAGATGCAAAGGGAAAATGGCCCAATGAGTTACTCGGGGTGTTATGGACATATCGGACAACAGCGAAGTTGAGCACGGAAGAAACACCTTTCTTTCTCATATATGGCACGGAAGCTCTGATACCGGTGGAAATGGGGGAACCGATTTTATATTTTTCCCGAACAAACGAAGAAGTGAACAATGAAGAGATATTAGAATCGCAGGGCCAATCTCTGTTACTTCAAGGTAGGAGACTTGGTTTTGAGAAGGGTGACTCAAAGCACCCGGGAAGTCAATGCCAGGAAGCTGGGTCCAATATGGGAAGACCCTTACCGAGTTTCAGCTATCACGGATAAAGGTTCGTACGAGTTGGAAAATCAAGACAGAGTCAAATTACCCAGTAATTGGAATGTGACTCACCTCAAAAGATATTATTGCTTACGGATACTACCAATATCGAAAGTATGTACTACACTCTTTTTCCCTTCGACCAGTTTTTGTCCCAGTCGGGATTTTCTGGCAAGATTTTTAAAGAGGCAGCAACAAAAAGCATATTACAAAGGGAATGACATCGGCAAAGGAAAGACTTTTAGATTTCAAGAAACTTAAAATTTCACATCGATGGCAAACAACTATGTGGATGATTAAATAATCTTTGGTTCGATGGCAAGCTTCGTCTTTCATCACTAGAAAAGGATTATTTAACCATTCACAAGTTGTTTCCACCGGTGAAGCAAGGCTTCTAGTGTTTGAATTCACATGCTTCGCACTCGAACACTAGGGGGAAGGAATAATATCTGATACGGCACCAAGACTTCCACGAAAACTAGGATCAATGTTTCATCAGGACCGGGGACTGCATGATTAGCCCCGTAGAAATAAGTTGTATAAGTTAGCCACATGTATTATTGCAGTTTTTACGTTAGCAAATGAATGCTTATGTACTTTTAAAGATAGAAGGAATAAAATAAAGTCCTTTTATTTTTATCTAATTTCTTGTCCAAATGATGAGTTAATTTTATCGTTTGAAAGTTAACAAAAATGTCAAATGCATGTAACGGAATGAACAGGAGACACCCTCTTCAAAAGCACCGTAAACATAATGGCCCTCTCTTATGAAACCCTCATAGTAAAGGGTTGATTCCATAAGAATTTATGCACGGAATCAAAATCTATTGGACGAAAATATACCCGAAACTTTAATTGACTAAACATACAAGGACTATTTTTGCACAACACTAAAGAAATTTATTTATTTATTTACCAGGTTCCAAACTCGGTGAAAGATTTGGCACAATTACAAAGTACCAAAAAAAAAAAAGAAAAAAAGGAAAAAAAGTTATGCATCATCGCCGCCGAAGCCCGAAGGGAGAGAGAGATCTACATTTCTCCTGGTAGAGGAAGGCAAATCCACTACCGGTTCGGGGCCTTCATCTTCATCTTCTTCAATCTCCCCTTTGGTTCTCGAGTACTCGTGACCAGTACTCAAAAATTCAGTTGCAGCAGGCCGAGCGGGAAGATTTTCACGAGCAGTTAGCTCCAGTTCTCGGGTATTGACGATGCAATCATCAATATCGACGATGCCCGCTTTGACTTTTTCTAAAGTTTTCCTCCTCATATGATATATAGCATAAGTCTTCTCAAATAGGAGGGGATCCTCTTGATCTTGGAGCTTCGCTTAGAGTCAATTTTAGCATGGAGCACTTTCCTTTTCAGATTTCATAGCATGGAGGCGTGTGTCAAACTCAGTATTCATAGTTGAATTGAGCCGGTTTTGCTCCATAGACCGCTTAAGCATCTCTTCCATCCGGACCTCTTGTCCTCGGCAGTATTGGCCTCCTCAGTATTAGAGCTTAAGTCTTCCTTCAAATAATTAATCTGCTCCTCGAAGGCAGGCTCACGCTCGGCAGCAGCAAGCACAACGTCATGGAGCTCGGTCCAGTTAGCCTTAGCCTCTTGAAGTTGTTTGTTTAATTGAGCAGCTTCTTGGCTGTAGGCAATTTTTTCTTGTTCACTTTACTGCAATTAGGCCTCAAGCTCTCCCATCTTAGCAGCTTTTGTTTCCAACACCGAGAGGTGCACAGCAAGTTGGTTCATTTCGGCCAAAAGTTGATATTGCCAGAAGCGAGTCCTTGCTTATCAAGGATCAACCTTTGCAGGATTTCAGAAGCAAGAAAGTTGGCTTATAAAAAAAATATTAAAGTTATGATTTCAGCATGCAAATAGAAATGAAGATATAAGGGAAACTAATACGGTACATATGTCGCGCTATGCATCGCATTGTTCATCAGGCACTCCCCAAAAAGGGAGCGCATTTTCTTTCAATCTTTTTTCAGAGCCAACGACTTCAGACAATTCGCTAGCTCCAGCGGCTTGGACAAAAGATGGCATTCTTTCAAAACTGAAAGAGTGGCACTTCTCCTCCCTCGAGGATCTGGGGAAGGGATTGAATAATCATGCCCCAAATTCCCGTGGTCGGAGACCGGTGAGGAGAAGCATCCCTTTCTCAATCATCTGTCGCCTGTGAAGGAGATGTAGTTGTTGCTAGAGGTGAAGGAGCAACTGGTGTCAGCGGGCGTGAACCATCAGTGTGGAAGGTGAAGGAGCATCGGTGGCAGAAGAAGGGTTGATTATTAATTGCTCAGTGGTCGAAGGAAGAAGAGGCCCGTTGTGCAAACTCCTTGGACTGGAGACAGTAATGGGGACTGGAAAGCGAGAATCACATTATCTACCAAATTCATCTCACACCAAAGTGCTTGGGTTTCTTCTATAATCGGGCTTTGAAGTTCTCCCTGTTGAGCCGACGAAGATTCTTTTCTCCTTAGAAGGGAAGCCTCTTCGTCACTGGCTTCCCCTTCATCAATGAGGACAACTGTGGTAAGCTCAGATAGTGTTTTCTTTACTTTCTTCTCCTAAGCCCCAGCCGAGGAGGGGCGTTTTCTCCTTGATTTCTTGTCCTTGGGTTGGGGACTCCGAGAAGAGGCACCCTCACCGGAAGCAGATCTGCAAGCACTACTTCGAGCAAGGGTACTTTGCAGCACCCTCCTGGCTTCATCGGGGTCAATTAAGGCGTCGATCTCGGTGCAGATGACAGAGCCCCTTGGAAGTCTTGTATCAAGCAAAAAATTGAGTTAGCAACTTTTTTCATGAAATTACATGCGTTTGTACAAAGATAAAAGGAAGAAGGACTCAGTTTACCATGATTTTGACATTCCACCTATATTTGGGACACATCTCCTGCCATCGACGGGATTCTGGAGTCGTGATTTCCAAAATTTTCTGAACCCACTGGTCCAGGCCTTGAATCCGTGGTGGTTCTCATGGGATAGCTGAAATAAAAGAAATAATAAAATCAGCAACAAACAAAAAATAATCTTTTCACGAAGAAAGGAAGTGATTGAACGAAAACTTACGAAAGCGATTCCACGACTCAGAAAAAGACGTAGTTGTGGTGGGATGATGTCCCTGGTAGAAATAATGACGAATCGTTCCATCCAACCATAACGCTGGTGAGAAGAGCGTGATATCCATGTTTGCTGAAGTTTATTACTCCGCCACAAAAAATTTTGGAAGAGTAAAAATTCATCATGTGTGCAAGGGTTAGGGTTTGCCCGGTCTCCGTGTATAGTTGAAGAAGGCAGGCCACCATTCGCCATATAGATTGGCCTTTTTGTGCTAAGCAGACCTGATACCGATAGCAAGACTCCAAAATTATTGGGTCGAGACCTTCATTCGACCCCAAGGAGAATGGACCCAAGGTAAAGGGATACGTATAGACATATGTGAACCCCTCCTTGGTGAAGGTAACCCACTCTATCATTTCTGGGCCGAGGATTTTAAGGTTGGGACAGTTGCAGTCCTCCTTCACAGTTGGGATACTAGAAGGGCGAATGGAGGAGGGGTACTTGCTAACTGGCCAAGTTCGTGAAGATGCAGAAGGAGCTTTCTCTTGAAAGTCATTTGCAGTGCTTAGATTATATGGTATGATAGTGCTGGCAGTGGGAGGATCAGAATTGACGTCAACCTCCTTGTCTTTGATTTTCTTTGGGCCTCCACCGAAGAGAAGGCCGGTATTTTTGAAAAGAGCAGTGAAAAAAGCCATGGTAGCAATAGGTTAGTAAAAGTTTTGCTAAGAAAGTTGAAGAATATCGAAATTTCCTAAGTAGATGCAAAGAGAAAGAAAAGCTTTTGAAAGTTGTAGAAGTGAAGAAGTAAAAATGTTAAGTAGCAAGGAAGTTATAGATGACAAAAATCATGGTCATGATTACCTCGAAAATCAGGAAAATATTTGCTGACTCAATAAGGTAACATGTGTTCGGGGTATTAAGTGCGGGAAGACATTCGTCCTTTCAAGCGTCAGAGACTGTTCAGGAACTTTTCCGCCAAGAAAGGAATCTTCACCAACTTCACGGTAACACTAAGATATGTCACTGAAAAGTAGGGGACTATCTGTATGGGGTAAAATTAGTTTATAACAGATGGTCGAATGGTAGCATGACACGTGGAACCAAAGATAAGAAAAAGTCAAGTCATGCAACAACCAATACCGAATACAACAAATGTAATCGGCATCGGGTAAATCCCGAAGGGAGCATAGTTAACGGGAGAAGATCAAGGGTTTGCCATTGGACAATACTCAATGAGGGAATATTCTCTAATATTAATGAGTGACGCTGCAAAGAATATTTGCATTCATGGCCTGCCGTTACATATTCATCAATGACATTTTTATTTTCATTTAAGAGGAGCTTAATCCTATGATCTTGTTTTCCTAGGTAAAGCTATAAATAGCAGGCTCGACAACCATTGTAAAGGACGAAATTTTCTGCATACAGAAGCTATATTTTACTTTTGCTCTCAATTAAACAATTTTATTTGCGCTTTATTGTTGTTTTATGTTTTTGTTTTTGGAGATATTGCGCTCGGAGTCAGACTTGTCATCTTCTTCAATTTCAATTGCTACCTCAATTTAGCCTAATCTCTTTATTATTTTTGGATCAAATCAATTCGCTTGTCTATAAATCAAGCAACAAATTTAACTATACCGTTTTGCATGTAAATAATATAATAAAGTTATTTATACCTTATGTGTATTTTATATCTCTGAGATTCGGTTAAACTCCTTCATTGCATAGAGTTGATCTGCCACTACGTTGAAAAGGCGCGGCAAATTTAACTTTGCTAAGTTTGTAACTAGAACCTTTCTAAGTTTGTAACTTTGCTACCAAAATTTCCACACAAGTTTAGGCTATACTGTTCATAATGAAGTTTCACCAATAAGGTTATGACGTAGATGTCAAGATGTGAACGACGACGCCAATAATGGGTTAGCACGTATGACTTTTATTGGTCTGCCCGTGTTCAATTTTCTAACATCTGTACTTTATAATCTGTTTCTTAAGGTCCAAGAATATCCCTTCCACTCATTGGCCTAAAACTCCATGATTTTCTACAGAAACTTCCTAATGAGGACATTGAATCTTTCAACACGCAGACATTAAAACACGTCTTTTGGTGTTTGGCTTCAAGCCGTCAACTACAATGCAAGAAGTAAACCTGTCACAACATGTATGAAAAACGAACAATAGCTAGATAGTCCATTTAATCAAAGTCTTACTACAACATAAATTAACCTTACAAATTATATATTAACATATTGTTAACATATAATTAAGATATTTAATCTGTAGATTTTAACATAGTTTCTGGACATGTAAAGTTCAAATTCACATTAAAAGAAGTTGACTGTTATAATCCGAGCTAATTTTTTCAGACAAAGAAATAATATTTTTCTTATTGGCGAACTATATAAGAATAATCAAAATAAAACAAAAAAAGGAAAAAGCAATGCGTGGGCTCCACTAACTTGCCCATCAACCTTCGGGCTCCCATCCCATTCCATTTGTGCTCTCCCAAAATAAGAGAATCCGTCAAAATTCAGCGTCGATTCATGCATTAATAGTCTAAACTTTTAAATATAAATATTAATCCCCCAAAAAAAAAAAAAGTAAATAACCTAACTAAGCCGGTGACCAGACATTTGTATGATTTGCATAGGTCATAACACATCCTGAATTTTCCGTCTCTCCCTTCCTAAACTCCCTATATAAAATCAAGAAACCCCTTCATTCAAACTCATCTCACAAACGCCAAAAAAAGAAAAAAAGAAATTCTCCATTTCTTCTTCAAGTTTTCCAAACAACACAAAAACAAACAAACAAAACACCAAAAAGAAAAGAGAAAACGAGAAGAAGAAATGGCCTCTTCAATGAAATCATCTTTGATTCTTTTCTTTACCTGTTCCCTTTTCCTCCAAGTTGCTCTTGGTACGTATATCTATATCTAATTTTCTTTTCTTTCATTCACATAACAGAATTCAGAATTTAGAATGATTGCTTACATGTGCATTCAAAAATTTACATATATCTAACCTGGTTCAACTCGAAAACAAAAAATTTAGTTGAACCCATTGAATCGTTGTTCATGTATATACAAAGATTCAATTTTGATGATCATATCAAGCATGTTAACATAATTCACTACTTAAAAAAACAAGAATTAGCTGTAGACAAATTCTTTAGCTAAACAAAAAAAAATGCCGCTAATCCTTATTTAACGACGGATTAGCTATAAATTATTCGAAATTTTGTTAGCTACAAGCGATTTAGCGATGGATTAGTGATGAAGTTCGTATCTAATTTTTTTTTTTTTAAGTACATATCTTTATAATTTAATTTTTATGTCTAAATTTTTTCTTTCTTTATAATAGGGGAGATCATTTGTGAGAATTTGCCAACAAATGTTTGTGCATTCTCAATTGCATCATCTGGGAAGAGGTGTTTGTTAGAGAAATCAGCATTAGAAGATGGGAAAAGTGAGTACCAATGCAAGACATCAGAGGTGATAGTTGGAAACATGAGAGAATACATTGAGACAGATGAATGTGTGAATGCATGTGGAATTGATAGAAACTCTGTTGGAATTTCTTCTGATTCTTTGCTTGAGGCTCAGTTTACCTCTAAGCTCTGCTCCCCTGATTGCTACCACAAATGCCCCAATGTTGTTGACCTTTACTTCAACTTGGCTGCCGGAGAAGGTAACCATATTCTGTCTTATTTTTACTCTGTTAGTTACAAAAGTTAGATTCTTTCCCTTTTACATAATATATGTTCTTCATTTTTAACATTTTGTCCACAAATTTAGACGTTCCATAAGGTTGAAATCTGACATGAGATCTAGCAAAAGAAAAAAGAATACAATTTCAATTGATGTTTTGGCACTCATACTCCTTTGGTATTAATTTAATACAAAGGAATAAATTAGATAATTTTTTCAACCCCAATTAGAGTGTTTCGTGTTGAGGTGTGACGAGATTTTTGGATATGAAAAGGAAAATTTGATTCTTTAAAAGGTTAAGGCTAATAATGATGCCTTTCTTGCGGCATAAAACCTTAAAGTTGAATCAAAGAATTACTATCTTTTTTACCTTAGAAAAACACTACGTGGAACTTAGATTCACAACCTTTTATGATTTTAATGCTCTCGATCTTTTGACACCCTCTAGCTTATAGTTCAATTTTAAGTTTCTCTTATGGTCAAAAGATTTAACTTTTTTCGCTTTTAAATATGTTTTTTTTAATGGTTGAATTACTCTTTTGGTTTAGTTGGTGGGACCGGTGAACCACGCAAGTTGGGTAAATGCATGGGGCAGAGGGCTCGTAGTACCCCTTTTAATTAATCCACGTTTTCCATACCAACCATGCCCCTTCTCTTTCTCCGATCACAAAGTCCCTTTATCCCTTTATTTTTCTTTTTCCCCTCGAATAAGTAAGACCTTGTTCTTTCTAAATTTTTTTTTTCAAAAAAAAAAAAGGAAGGGCAAAGTGCGTGTTTGAAGTGGCGAAGGCATATGCTACAGCAAGAGAGTGGATACTTTCTTTTAATAGGAAATTATGGCTCTTATAATAATCCATTTCATGCCATTATTTCGATTGCGTTCTATCTCAACATATCACGTCAATTTAGGGCTTTACTAATGTTTCACTTTGTTTATTTGGTGAAATGTGCAGGAGTGTACTTGCCAGACCTATGCAAGAAGCAGAGGACCAACCCACACCGTGCCATGATTGAGTTGCAAAGCAGTGGAGCTGCTGAAGATGTTGCTGATGCTCCTGCTCCTTCTCCTCTTTCTTTCTAAATTCTTTTTGCACCTTTTTAATTACTATATACATTGTGTTTTTACAAGCAGCTTGTTGTTTGTAAAGAGTTTGCTTTCATTGTTTCTTTGGGTTTGTTGGGATCTTTTCCGAGATATTCTTGAGTCTATTGTACTCTAATTCTTTTTCCACTCAGAATTGAATAAAGCTTCTACTTCATTTACATGCGACTTCTTGTTTGCTTACTTTACTTTCACCTAGTGTTAGAGCTTGTTTGGCCAAGTTTCTTGTAGGCCAAAAGTATTTTTTTTTGGGTCAAAAAAGTATTCTTTGAAAAATTTAATATGTTTGGCCAAAATAAAAAAGTACTTTTGACCAACAGCAGAAGCAGTTTTTCTGCTTTTGGGAAGAAGCAGAAAATTCTAGCTTCTTCCAAGAAGCAAAAGTAGAAGCAGAAAATTAATTTATTCAAGACAAAACTATCCTCACCATAAATTTATATTTTTCAAATTATCCTTTATATTTTCTTTACACATATATATATACAATTTTGCCCCTACTTTAATGCGTTAAAAGTGTGAGGTAATAAAAATATCGAGCCATCTTCAGTTTGAATGGTAAAGATGAGAAATTTACTAATGTCGATTGTTAAAAAATGAATAAATAAAACAAACTATTTTCTTATGTACAAGCAGTATTATTTAAATTGATCTCCAAATTTATTTCACTTCTGTACTTCCGATCCTAATAACTTTCGTTTCAAAACTCTTTTTCTCCAAGAGATTTCTACCTCTTTTCCTTCTAGAATATTTGATCAGGCACTTAGAAGGCAAAACCTTAACTTTCCTCATCCTCCATCAGGTAAGCAACACTGATACTATGTCTTGTGTTAGTTTAATATGTAGATTTTATTTTTATTCATCTTAATTAACTCTTTTTTACTTAGTGTAGGCAAATATTATTTAGTTGATTTAGGCTATCCAGCAACGATGGGTTATTTAGGACCGTATAAGGGTGAGCAATATCAATCTCTCGGATTTCAAGCGCAACTCTAGTTTTAGAAATCCAAATGAAACATTCAATTTTTTTCACTCCAGTCTTCGATGTACAATTGAAAGAACATTTGGAGTCTGGAAAAATAGGTTTTGTATTTTACGCTCAATGCCATCTTTCAAGTTTGACACTCAGATTCATCTTGTTACAACTACCATGCTATACATAATTTCATCCGACGACGATCTTCTACTGATAAGGAATTCAACTATTATACTAATGAAGACATTACTGTAGAGATTGAGGAAGGAGATGGGCCTTCTGGTATTCCTTTAGAAATGCAAGACAAGTCTTCTACTATTATGGAGGCGTTGCGTGATAGAATTAGAGATGAAATTGTTGAGAAATATTATCATGTGTGACTGACTTTGCTTATTATTTCATGGTGTAAATAACAAGTAATTATACTAGATAATATTATTGCTTTGGTATAACTATATATATTACAATGATTTTATTTAGTATGTATGTTTACTTTATGTTTATATTTTAATTAAATTAAATAAAAAATAATAACAGTCTCTAATAATAAATAATAAAATTTATTTTTCTTTTTAAAATAATTATAAAAGTTTGGTACTATCCTTTTTGGTAATTTGACAATCAAAAGTACTTTTATAAAGATTGGTCAAACACAATTTGTTCATCAAATATTGTAAAAAGTACTTCTTAAATGAATTGGCCAAACACAAATTATTATTTTTCAAAAGTACTTTTCAAAAAAGTACTTTTTAAAAAAAAATTCAAAATAAGCAGATTTTGACAGCTTGGCCAAACGGGCTCTTAATTCCATGTTTGTTATTTCGATCAAATGACAATCCATCAAGTGGCAAATTTAGGGAATCATAATTCATAGCAAGCGTTTTTGCATCGATGGCATCACTTGCAATTTTGTATATATAATTAATTTTTAAAAATTCAGTAAAATTCCACATACATTTATAACTTGTTTGGATGATTGTTAGATATTCTTTCATAATGTATCGTATAGTTATTTTATTATATTGTACTGTATCGTTTGATGAATATTTGAATAAATTGTATTGTTTGCCGTTATTTCATGATGTCACGTACCAATAATATGAAGAATAAACTTACAATATTATATAAAAAAAAATACGGGTAAAATTATTATATAAAAAGTAGGCGAAATAATTATTTAATAATAATAAATGACAAGATGAGAAAAAGACAAGATAACGACGCGATCACACCAAATCGGTCGTTACATAAAGATGTACTTTAGGTCGTTATGTAACGACAAATTTAACGATACAATACAATAAAATATAAGTAACTATTTAAATAACATCTTGATTTCGCCATAAATAGTTTATGTTGATAATTTTATTGTATTCATTTTCAAGCTTTATTTCTAATGTAATTTCCATCTAGGTGCCTATTCATTATACTGTGGGGGTGTACAAAACCATAGAATCTATTTGCTCTTGTTAATGTACATAAATCACATTTATTACATAACAAACTCACAAAAATTCAATTACTTTCTCAATGAAATTTATATCCAAATCAACTACAATTTCATTTTTTTTCTCGATTTCAATCAAATATTGTCGAAACACCTACTAAAATTACACCGCTTTGACCAAGGAACAATGGTACTTAATGTAAAATTACAAGGATAAAAAGAGAAAAATAGAAGTTAACCAAAGACTTGCCTTGACTGGCTATACCTACATTTCTGCTGTTTGCAGTTGCACTAGGCGGGTACTCAAAACTACACAAACATCAAATTCAAAACGCCCTTCAACCCAAAAAAGAGAAAATAATTAAAAACCCAAAAACAAAAACGAAAAAACAGTTGTACTACCAAAGAAAAAATTCAAAAATGGAAAACAATATCCTGGAAAATCTTGAAGGTTGTTACGGCGGCGGAAGTGGCGACGCCGGCGGTCGCGTCGGTGGAGACGACGAGGAAGCGTTGATGCTGGAAGATGGAAGTGGAAGCAGTGATAGAAAGAAAACAGCAGACCGTGTAAAAGGACCATGGTCACCTGAAGAAGATGCTATACTTAGTCGTTTAGTAAGTAATTTTGGGGCGAGGAATTGGAGTTTGATCGCCCGAGGAATTCCCGGTAGATCGGGTAAATCGTGTCGCTTAAGATGGTGTAATCAGCTTGACCCTGCTGTTAAACGCAAACCCTTCTCCGGTAACTTTCAACTGCCATGTTTTTCTTTTTTCTTTTTTAATTTGTGTTTGTGTGACCATTTGGTGAAATGGTTTTGTTTTTTTTAATGGAAATTTAGTTTCTACTTGTGTCTTTGGTACAGCATTGATGTTTAGTTCGAGCAAAGTTTGGATTTTTAACCTGAGGTTAAGAAAATCTTGAACAGAAGGTATTGACCATAGTTGTGTATTTTGATAAATGTGGTTTTGTAGTGTATATTTTTAGTTCAAGCAAAGTTTGGATTTTTAACCTGGATCAAGATTAAAGTTTGGATTTTTAAACTGAGGGCATTAAAATACTGAACAGAAGGTATTCACCATAGTTGAGTATTCTGGTGAAATGTAGTTTCTACTTGGTGATTTTTTTTTTTTTTTTTTTTT
>MCJB01052175.1:11200-22730 GCA_002018475.1 Nicotiana obtusifolia | reverse complement strand
TTTTTTTTTTTTTTTTTTTGTGTGTGATCATTTGGTAAAAAGGTTTTATTTCTGATACTAAAATTTTGGTTTCTACTAATGTGTTTTTGTACAGCATTGATGCTTAAATTTAGGAAAGTGTGGTTTTTTTTTAAATCTGGGTCAGGAAGTTTGGATTTTTTAAGCTGATGGAAGTAAAATACTGAACAGAAAGTCTTGAGCATAGTTGAGTATACTGCAATTTAGTTTGTACTTGTGTTTTTGTGTAGCATTAGATTTTCTATTCGAGCAAAGTTTGGGTTTTTAACCTGAGGTAAAAAAGATTAATGTTTGCATTTTGGACTATGGTTCTTTTTTTTTCTTAATGAGACTGAAATGAAGTCTTGAACAGAAGTTATTAACCATAGTTGAGTATTCTGGTAAAATGTAGTTTGGACTTATGATTTTCTAGTGGATTGCTTTTAGTTCGAGTATAGTTCAGATTTTTCTGGGGGTGGTCAAAACTAATGTTTGGATTTTCAATCTGAGGTCAGAAGAATCTTGAACAGAAGATAGTAAGCATAGTTGACTGTTCCGGCAAAATGTAGTTTCCACATGTGATTTTGTATTTAATTGATGTTTAGTTCAAGCAAAGTTCGGATTTTCAACCTGAGGTTAATGGATTCTTGAACAGAAGGTATTGACCATGGTTGCATATTTAGGTGAAATGTATTCCACTAGTGATTTTGTAGTGTATGATGTTTAGTTCGAACAAGATTTGGATTTTTAGTTTGTGTTTAAGTTCTAATTTTCAGCTTAAGGTCAATAAAATCTGAACAGAAGGTATTAACCGCACTTGATAATTCTAATGATCTTTAGATTGGGAAATTATGTAGTTATAAGCTGAATTACCTTGATGAGAAGATTGGATCAGGGTTTGATGAAGTTAACGACGTCCAACTGCCTTCAGGTTTAAGTTATGGATCATTCAAGTGATCATCTAGGCCACATGTATTTTTGACATGTAAAACAGACTGTTACTTCTATTCTTTTGGTTCCTTTTCCTATACGTTTTGGAGAAAGAAGAAACGAAATAGAGCCAACAACAAATTTATAGAGCGGGAAGGAAATCCCAAAAATATATTGACAGTGCTTGAAAAATTAGAAGATCAGTGTTATTTTGTGATTAAAAGGTACATAAAGTAGAGCTCTACTTAGCGTGGTTAAATTTGAAAGGTACGAGTGTAAATCTTCTCAAAATCCTAACTTTTGTACGCTATTTTCCTTACACAAAAGTTCAGTAGTGCTTTTACCGTGGAACTGGTGTAAATTTAAGGGAGAAGAGCAAGGGGGTGGTTTTCAGAGACCCTGCCGGTCAAATCCTAAATCAAGAAACAGGATAATGAAGAATCTGAATGATGATGACAGTCATGAAGTGCAAAAGTGCAACCTCAAAAATGGTTAAACTTGCACTTGTATTTTCATTCCCAGCTAGTCCTTGTGTCCTGAAAATTATAAGGTTTGTGCTCATTTCAACTCTATTTAAGCTGAAAATACTCATGACATGATCAAGGGGTTTTTGCAGATCAGCCGCACTCAAGTCCAAGTATCTTTACCACTGTGACTGGCCATGTGACCCTGTTACCCCCATTCTCGAGAAGTAGACAACTGATCTTTGAGAATAGCTTACCTTTAGAGAAGACTAAAGTATTTCTTAAGAGAAATCCTAGTAGTGAGATTGCAGAAGGACTTCATTTTCAGTTAACCGACCATTTCTTTTTGAATCGCTTTGTGCCTTACTGTCCAAAGAGTACACTTCATTGAAATTTCTTTGAGTCATCCATGCAAAGTGAGGCCCGCAAAGTGAGGCCCCTCACTTTGCAACTCTTTATTGCTCTAAGCGTCGAAACGATCACATCTAAATACTAACTAAAACTTGACTAGAGATAGGTTGCAGCAAATTAGTGAACAAGATTATGATGCCTTTGCTGGTTCTTCTCAGCCTCTATTACTTTTTACAGCCTTCCTCTATTCTGTGCAAATTTCAAAGTTTTTAAGATTTTAACTTAACATGTTAAAATTCAAATTTTTGAGATGATGTTTTTCAGCGATCCTTTTCAATAATCATTCTAATGTTTTCTACCTCTCTCCCAACCATATGGTGTCACCCAAAATGGACAAAAGAAGTTTTTTTGTTTCTTTGACTCTTAACTAAAAGCAGTGGTCTGTGTAATACCAGGTTATTTTGCAATTTAGAAAGTTATATGTGGGGTTATTTAGAAGCTAATAATACCGACCAACAGGCATGCTGGTTATTGACCACTTCTCCTATGCTAAGTTGGGTTGGGAAGTAAAAGAAGGAATGCACGGGCTACTTTCCTATTTGTTTGAGGAGGGAAAACAAAAGTGTCGAAGTTGCATCTTCTCTACGGTGGGGACTTAGGTCCTTCCCCGTGGTTAACAATTAAATCTCTTAGCATCTATAATACTTGCTGTGAAATGTGGCGTTCTGCATATATGTGAAGATTTGGTGCTGTGCTACATCAAACTAGATATACTTCTTAGTTTCCAGCTGTTTCACCCATAGCTTCTGATCCTAGGAAGCAATTATCGTTATTCAAGCTTATGCAATACAACTAGCTGGTGAATGAAACTAACAATTCTGCCACTCTTGACAGACGAAGAAGATCGGATTATCCTTCAGGCCCATGCTGTTCATGGGAACAAATGGGCATCAATTGCAAGGCTTTTGCCAGGTAGAACAGATAATGCCATTAAAAATCATTGGAATTCAACCTTGAGGCGCCGCTGTGCCGAACTTGGTAAGTTAAGAAGTGACTCCAGCAATGTTCCGGAAGACGGTAGTGCAGAAAAATCAAAAGCATCCTCTGAGGAAACCCAATCATGCGGAGATGTGAATTCTTCGAGAGCTATAGAAGGAAAAGATGTTAGCTCTCAGGAAAACCAAGAAGATAATCGCTATGATGATAAGACTCGCGAAGAAATTCAACGGAGAGATGTAGCAAATGATCCTCCTACTCTCTTCCGTCCTGTGGCTCGTATAAGTGCTTTTAGCGTATATGGTTCTATGAATATCCCAGAAACCCAACTGCAAACTCCAAGGCTAACTCCTATCCAAGCGCCGGATCTTGGGGTAAGCAAGTTGCTTGAAGGAGCTTTCACTGAGAGATTAATGCCTCACCAGTGCGGCCATGGTTGTTGTGGCAATGCCAGTCAGGAAAACAACGGAAGTTCATTGTTGGGACCTGAGTTTGTTGACTACGCAGAGCCTCCATCAATCTCAAGCCATGAGTTGGCTACATTAGCCACAGAGATAAGTAATGTTGCTTGGTGTAAAAGTGGGTTGGAAAACAGCAGCATTGAGGTTATATTCAATCCAGCAACCAGGGGAACACGCGGTACCTCGCACTTGCCAAGCAGACCATTCTGATCTTTCAAATACGTAACCATATAAATATTACTCGGAAATAATGATGGATCTAGTGACAAGTAGGGACAGCTACCCTGAATATAAAAGATTCTGAGGATGAGTTGATTAATTGAATTCTTATTTGGAATATGAAGTATAGGATAAAGAGAAGAAGCTGGGTACCTGATTAAGTTAGTTTAGAAACTGAACTCTGGTTGAAAAGGGTGTATATGATTTATTTTCCCTTAGGCCTTCATTTATGAGAGGTGTTGGAGAATTTTTCTTAACCTTGTTAGATGAATCCAATTTTATGATTTGAAACTAATATGTTGTATTTTAACAACAATGATGATTTTTGAAGAGTGTGGTTCCTTGTTTCCTTAACTTATCGTCCTCAAAAATTGTATCAGTAATGAGGTATTAGCCCAGTTGGAGATGGCACAAGGAAAGAGACAGTAAATTCTTGTATTTCAGCAGCTTCTGGTAAAGTATCTAGACATAATGTCCTCTATATCAGTTTACTTTGTTGGGGCGATTTTGTATGAACTTCAAATCACAGAAATGAATCAATCTTCTCACTTTTGGACAATGGCTACTTCCTCTCTGGACTCTGATTAGTTTCTTTTGTTTGTACATTTCTGCTTTTGCAGCTGTTACCATAGGGACACTAATCTTGCAATTATTGGAACTTCAGTGTTAGTGGCATTGTGTATGTATATTATATATTCTTGTTGCTGGCTACTTGCTGTATTAGCCACTAATTGAAGGTTAAAGCAATTATTATTATTACAAAAAGGAGGTCTCAATACAATGATAGAATTGGTTATCCAAGTATTATGTGAATAAGCCAGAAGTTAGATCTGAGAAGCTATGTTATGCGGATTCTCCAAACAGCTACCGCACCCATCGATATTTTTGGAGAGCCCGAGCAAAGTAGCTGAGAAGTGATAATTCTTTATTGTAAAGACTAACAAAAACACCACCACAGACACAGAGATCCACTGGTACCATGAAAGCAAAAGAAATCTCTCTGCTGTATTATTATTTCTCCAGATCCTATCATTTGTTGCCTTTTGACTCACATTTGGAGGATATATGTGGAATCGATGGATAACGACTATAGACTGGGTACCATGCTACATTTCATTTTCATATATCCCCCGGAGTAAGTGATCAACTGGCATCGACGCATCTAAATTAATACATAAATATTATAAAAAAATTAAAAAGTATATATTTCTACTTGGTGAAATTGGCCTTTTGCATGCATAATTTTGAGATCCATTTTTTACTTCATAGCAAACAATACCAACAAGTTGGTCATGAACCCCAAAGAGCATAGGCGGATGCAGAATTTAAACTCTATTGGTTCAACCTTTAAGAGTTTTTATATGAATTCGTGATGTTTTTAAAAAATTATAGGTTCATATCTACTATTTGTTATGATTTTAGTAGACTTTACTCATAAATTTATGATCAAGTACTGGGATCAAATGAACTCAACGTAGAAACAGTGAATCCTCCCCAGCCAAAGGATCATCGAGTAAACAAGTATTTTTGGGTTTAATACGTCTATGATATTTCATGCGAATTTCCTAATACTTCCTCATGAATTTAGTTTGGAATTGAACTGAAGAACATTCTTAAAAGAAGTGGTTAATCAAGTAAACAATTTTTAGCAACTTTAGTAGTTAAACAACTATCAACTGCAAAAGTCTGAAAGTAAATTTCAATAATAAATATTCTTTCACCTTTAATAAGATGTCTCGAGTTTAAGCAACAATATGAATTCGCATTAATTAAATCTCAAGCGAGTATCGAACGTGGAATAAAAAACAAAAACAATAAAGCAAATAATTTACTCTGAAACAATTTCTTTAAAAATGTAATAGAAATTTCATAGTGACAAATTTCTTTCCCTTTTTCCTTAGGGAGATTGAGGAAAAAGAAAGGAAAAAAATTAAGAAAAAATAATATTATATAGTCGATCTCAAAATAATAGTCGAAATATAATATATATATATATTTTATACTTTTTGCGACTACAGTTTCGACCGCCTGTTAAAGTAATCTTTGCCCAAAATTAACAGCGGTAGTGTGATTCAAAACAAAGATTTGGTGGATGGAGTCTAAACCAAATTGAGAGTAGTTTCAGCTTTTCCTACTTATCACGCAAAGGCCACATACAAACAAACAAACAAACGTCAGTCCTCAGACCCTGGTCCCTTTATTTTGCTCCTCTCTTATTCCACTGTTATTTTCCCTGTCTGCACATCCTTTTTTTCTTCTTTTTTGTCCTGTAATTTTCTTATTGGAGAGAGGAATGGCAACAGTCATTTCACTTAATTTTTGTTAGAGCATGTTTTTAGGCATTCATATTGATTCAACTTCGGAATAGATAAGCCGCTAAAAAGATAAAACAGTTTCCTTTCTAAACTTGACTTAAAAGACCTCTAATTAAGAGTGAGGAATCCAAATCATCCTACATTTTACTAATATTCCTACTTTAATGAAAGTAAAAAGGGAAAAAAAATGTTATCTAAATAAGAACTAGTATAAAAATTTAAGTTCTTCACGATTAAGTAATAGTTCATCACTAGAGTTCTTATCTTGTTTCTAGGGTTAAGGTTTCATTAAACACACTTCTCTTTTTTATCCAAATTTGAACAAGCAGGGAGTGCAATAGCTATCAAATGCCAAGAATTGTAACAAGGCAATTATCTAGAATCACATCCCCATGTTAAGGTGGAAGCAAAAATACAATTAAGATTATTAACAGAATATTTGTTAAGGTTGGCAACATAATGTCTTATATATGTTGGAAAAATAACTCATGTTTTCAGTGGAAATTTCATTCTCTTACTTTATCAGACAAAACTTTGACGTAAGTTTTGGTTTGGGAGCCATCAGTTGAGTCTTTGAGGACTTTACAAGTCTATGCTATTGTAACTAAATTAACTATGCAAAAGCAATTCCACCACAAAATTAGAAACTTGCCAACTAAGCGGCACTTACTTTCTCAGTACTAAAAAACTAATTGTTGTTTACTTCTCTTCTATGGTAAATGACAATTGACAACCCAATACATTTCCAAATCTAATAAATTATAGTAGAAGAATATAACCTATACTTACCAAACGTAATAATCTTTCGGTTTTAATTTAAACGATATATTTCGCTTATCGAAAATTAATTTGATTAAAATTTAAAGCTAAATTTAATTAGTTCAATTCAGTATTTCAAATTAAAATTTAGAGATTCAAAAACTATACGAAAAGTAATCTAAGTTGTAATTTTTCTCATATCAGTATGATAATATATATATATATTTTAAAATATTAATCTCAATAAATGAAATGTGTCATCTAAATTGAAACCGAAACATAATAATATTAAATGAGATAAAAGATCCACACAGTGACCCTATTGTCAGAATGAAGAACAAGGACGTTATATATTAGTCTATAATTTGTTTTTGTGAATATTAAAGGTGGCAAATAAGACAATACAATACCTGGAAAAGGATTTCCTAGTAGTATTATAACTAAGATATATTCAATGACTAACAGGAAATTCCAGACGCTTGACAAACTTCTCTTTAACCATCTTTTTAGGTAAAATTTACTATACAAATATATAGAGAGAGGAAAAAAAAGATGGGATAGATAATTTTATTCCTTAGTTTCATATCAATTTCAACAAATAACACATAAAAGTGCCCATCATTTTGTCAAATTATCATTGCCATTTGCTCCATTCACCAACTCCAAAGAGATATGGAAAAAACAAAGTAAAAAAGATAGCGGGGAAGGAGCCAATACTCGAATGCTTATAATTTGCTTACACCAACCACAATCATTTTCACCACGTACACAAAATATAGGAACGAAAAACTAGAAAAAGAGATTGAGAAAAAAAAATAAAACAAAGAATCCATGATAGATTTTTATTTTTACTTTTCACATTTTCTCCACACAAAAAAAGTCAAAAAATAAAAGCAGAGACCTCTCTCCAAGCCTCAAATGAACGGTTCCCATCAGTTGATCTTGAAACTGCAGGATACTTCTTACTTCACCCACTACAGTACAATCATATCACATCTTAAATGTGGGCCACACATCAAAGGTAGAATGTATGATATTCTTTCACCAATAATTACTGATTTCTGATTTTGTAAATAAGGAAATTTCTAGTAGAAAACACTTTATTTTTAATGGGCAATTTATATAAAACGAATTTGAATTGATTAGTCAATAGATACCAGATACAAAATGGTTATAAAAAATATTTTTAAATTATACCTTGTTAATGTTAAAACAATTCCAACATCAAGTCATTCTTATATGTTATTGTACATAATTTATCTTAGTTTTAAAATTATAAATCCTATATTTTAAGGAAAAATTACATATTAGATATTTTAGGTAGTGTCTCTTTAATTTTGTCTTTTTGGGCACAAAACAGAATATATAACTTAAACTTTAAAAAAAAAAGGTGGGCCCTGCCTTCCAAAGTCTGTCACACAGCTACTCTAACAGAACCATGAGCCCTCTCTCGCTTTTACGTTCTTGTTCTTTTCCTCCTTAAACCCTGCTATCTCTCTTCTCATCACTTTCCATACACTTGAAAAACAAAATTTAGTAACTCTCTCTCTCCTTTCTTTTGCTTTGGTGCTAAATTTTAGAAATGGGGTCTTAAATGGGTCACCTAATCCATCACCCCACTTCCTTAAAACTTTCATATTAATAGAGCCAGAATTCAGCCACTTAACTCATGCACCTCAAGTGTGTGTTAAATATTTTTTTTATTTTTGAATTTTGGATGTTGAAATCCTCCGTAGTTTCAATTTTTAAGCTTTTAATGCTATCTTTTTGCTGAGAAAAGCATTTTCTTGTTTATGGGTTGGTAAAATGGCTAAAAAATTGAATCTTGGTAGTTAAATCCTCCAAAATTTCAGTTTTGAAGGTTGTAATGCGATCTTCTTCTTTTTTTCTGAGAAAAG
Organism: Nicotiana obtusifolia; assembly: GCA_002018475.1. Lineage (NCBI taxonomy): Eukaryota > Viridiplantae > Streptophyta > Magnoliopsida > Solanales > Solanaceae > Nicotiana > Nicotiana obtusifolia. Next base: position 14,340 of record MCJB01052175.1, on the reverse strand, counting down.
TATTTTCTTGTTTATGAGTTGTTAAAATGTGGAGAAATTGAATCTTGGAAGTTGAAATCCTCCAAAGTTTTAATTTTGATGGTTTTAATGCTATCCTTTTGCTTTGGAAAAGCATTTTCTTGTTAATGGGTTGTGAAAAACTGAATCTTGGTAGTTGAAATCATCAAAAGTTTCAATTTTGAAGGTGTTCATGGTATTTTTTTTACTGAAAAAAACTACTCCACTTTCTTGATTGTGGGGTTGTTAAAATGGCAAGAGTAGATATGTGTAATGTGGATTTAGAGGCCGGTGCCGGCGCCGGTGGACACAGTCGCCGGTGCTCCGGCAGTGGTAGTAGTGAAGAGGGTAGTGTCTGTTTCTCAGACGCTGATGAGGGTTCTTGTTATTCTCAGTTTTATTCAACAGCTGATGGTTCAAATTATGATGATTATAGCTTTGCTTGTGCCACTGAGTCTGAGATAGGTCCTGAGTCAAGGAGAGTCTCATCTGTAGCTGAGTCTGATGATTGTTCAGTGGAATTAGAAAATGGAGTTGGTGAAACCAAGTTGCACGTGGGGAAAATTGAAAGAGATTGTAGGATTTGTCATCTGAGTTTGGTGAGTTCTGGTCCTGAATCTGGTATTGCTATTGAATTAGGATGTTCTTGTAAAGATGATTTGGCTGCTGCACATAAGCATTGTGCTGAGGCTTGGTTCAAAATCAAAGGAAATAAGTAAGTTTTTTTGCCTTTAATTGATGTCATGGTCTTTCAATTTTGATGTTTCCTTTGCTTCGTTTTTATTTTTTCAGTCGTTGTTACTATTTCGTTTTATGTAGTTCTTTGTCTATTGAGCCGAGGGTCTTCCGAAAATAGGAAATAGCCTACGTACTATCCTTCTCAGACCCCACTTGCGGGAATACATTGGATATGTTGTTGTTGTTGTAGATTGCCTATGTGATTAATCTGGATGCTTAAGTAGTAATGTTACCATCTGGAAACAAATTATTGTTTAATTTGCTGGTTTTCAAGTGTAATTGCTCTGCATATTTCCTTCTATGGCTTGGCTTATATGTTAGATTCCTTTGCACTTAGTGGTTGCAGTGGAAATGATTTGGTGATACTTCTGTTGGAAGTGTTTGATTTTTTTTTTTATTAAAAATGGACAGTACATGATCTGTCAGAATAACCTTTTTTTGGTAGGGTAACGTAAAAGTTTGGCTTTTGTGATATTTGTTCTCTTGGGAAAGAGCTAGCATGATGTATTTTATGGATTAAAAGAAAAAGTTAAATAAAGAATCTGAAGGGAATAATTAAATTGAAAAGTGAGAGACTAAAGCAATGGTAACTTGACAAGCATAATTAGGCTCTTTAATTACTTTTTAAAAAGAATTAGGATTTCTAATTACACCGACAGTTCTTCCTACTACCATGCCTTTTAAATAATCTTTAGTTTCTAAGCTCTTCCTGATATTGAACATTCGCTTTTCTTTAACAAAGTGGATATTTGACCTTAGTGGATAAAGTAATTACTTCTAATTTCCCCCTCAAAAGATAATATTTTGTTGTCCTCCACTCTGTATATTCTATTACATAGATAGCAGATCTTTACTTAGATTATCTGTTCTCTGACAATGACTTGTAATGTGTGCACAGTCAAGATTCTAGTGTCATTTTCATATAGAAGCTTTCATTAATGAATCGTTCGATATTTTAAGATGTGCATACTAGTGATGCGCGTTATTTGTACTCACCGTACAAATGTGTGATCTCATTGGAAAGGAAATGATTTAAAAATTATAGCTGCCAAAACTTCGAGGTTTAAAAAGACAGATCTAGAAACTGGAGATTCTATGAAAAATTAGTGGAAAAGAGTACTGTAATAACATGTGGTGAAGGTCAAGAGAACTGTATTTTTAGAGATTGAGATTTAATAAAAACAAGGCACTCAAAGTAATACCACAGACTAATGAATTACAAAAGATGCATCAGATGCATATCTCAGGCTTGCTTGATCCAAATGCGGTCTGGGCCTCTTTCCTACTTAAATTCGTCCTTTCTGAGCCTCTTTCCTACTTAAATTTGTCCTTTCTGGGCCTCTTTCCTACTTAAATTCGTCCTTTCGCCCTGATAACAACCAAGTAATTGAAAGGATCAAATGGAATTAAAAAGCACATAATCTTGTAAATGTGCTATCTGAATTTGAACAACGAACTGCTACATTTTTTTGGACATCTTGGATGTATCATTATTGGCAACAAGATTGAAATTTGATTGTTGGAATCTACAAAACTGAATTTGTATTTGTTAGTCTTCCTGAAGAATCAAGATTCATATGCAATATGTAACAGAAAATCGCAAGGTGGCATTAAGAGTTAGAAGCTCTGTGTGTGTGTGTGTGTGTGTGTGTGTGTACGCGCGCAATGGGAAGAGGAGGGGGAGGATCTGAACAACTGCAGAGAAGTAGCACTCATTAAACACGATAATCCATGCTCTTCTTCTCCAATTAGGAATAGCTGACCCCTGTCGTGCATAATAGGAGTGGCTTGCTTGCTTTTCCTTGGAGAGATGCTACTTTGAAGATAAGGATAAAGATCAAATTCTTCTCCAGTCCTAGTACGAAGCAAAAGAGGAAAAAAACAAAGAATCTCATTAGGATCTGTTCTGTTTCTTTCAATGTTTCTCTTGAATAATTTTCTGTTTATGTTTGATCATTATTCAACTATGAAGCCAGGAATCCAATGTTCATTATTCCTACAGACAGCTATGGTAATGCCAATCACCAAAACCAAAAGTGTAAAATCTGTCATACGTTCAATTGTGCCATTATAGTTTAGTGACTTCATTCGATGGTTTATTTGCACCTTGTTTTTGCTGTTGTAATTTTTCTCATTTCATAAGGTTGATTAGTTACTGATAGATCTGTGCAGTGAGATCTAACGGCAATACGATATCTTGAAGAGGCCATAGGTGCATTTATATATGTATATACATACTAACATACATAAATATTCGTCCCATACGAATGAATATCCACATATATAGTATACTGATATTTAATATTCTCTGTACTGGCTCTAGAGGAGCTGCTTTATGTTTCCTTACCTTGTACTTTGTCTCACAACTTGAATAAGTCAGAAATGCCCCTCAAGTTCACCCCTCC
>MCJB01052175.1:0-10925 GCA_002018475.1 Nicotiana obtusifolia | reverse complement strand
AAAAAACCGAACCAAAACAAAAGAAATGAGATCAAGTTACAGAGAATATCTCTGGAGATCTGTGCAGTTCCACATGACAGCACCATTACCATCTCTTATGACCTGATAGTCATTGATTCATTGTCACAAGGGTTAATTTGTTATATTCTTACTACCGTTGTTTTTCTTGTCACCTGTCCTTAGTATAGTTGCATACTACTATCAATATTTGACTCTCGGCCTGTTTGAGATAGTTTTTTTCTTTCAGTGACAAAGTGAATTATCTGATAAATGCATCCCAGTAATCTTTCTGAACAACTTTTTGACCGGTTCATGTAAACCACATAATTGTAGATTATGTCTCTTGGCAGAAGGTACAAATTTTCAACTTTCAGTAGTCAAAGGAGACCTAGTTAGACAAGGATCTTGATAGGTACTTCCACCATCATGAGAAATGACAGCTTAAGCCTTAAACTTCTGCTCCTGCCAAAATAGCTAGGTTAATACGCAAATGTATCTCCAGTTATACGAACAGGTGTCCAGTTAAAAACGTGGAAGTCCTATGAACTTGGACAGGACACGATTATCTTGTCGTAGTCCTAGGTTTTCAAATTTAGTTCTTTTATGTTCCAACAGATTGGTGTCTTCTGACAAAATAGCTCGGCATTCATTCAATTCGGGCTTAGCCCTTATTTATGTGCTTGCATCTTTATTCTTCTGTGTGACATTGGAATCCTTATCACTTTTGTTCTTTGAGATAATCCAGCTCGGTTTCATTTGCTCCGTAATGTGGTAATTCAAACAATTTTTACGATTCTTCTAGTGGTTCCTTTTGAGAAGTATATCCCCTTTTATTGAATTTGTAATACTACTTGTTATGTTCTAGCCCTTTTTAAACATTTGAAATTGTTTTCCCAGGACTTGTGAAATATGCTGTTCTATTGCGTGCAATGTTGTTGGTCCAAATGATGTTGAGTCAGCACAGCAAACAAATGAACCCAATGCGTTGGCTACAAATGCAGCGTCTGCACCAGTATCATCAGCCACTTCAGAAACTCGAACTTGTTTGAATGGCCATCGGTTCTTGAATTTCCTTTTAGCTTGTATGGTGTTCGCGTTTGTCATCTCTTGGCTCTTCCATTTTAACATCCCATCATAGATAGTATAGTAAAGAGTTCATGTGACCATGAAATTCCAAGGCAGTAAAGGCAAGTGAAGGCTTATGGTGGTAAAAAGAAATGTTAACACGTTTTTACGGACTAGCTTTGGCAATATATCTACCTACAGGGTAATATTTCATTTGTCTACACCTAGATTTAGAAATCAATTTGGGAGTGTGTCATCGTCGATTTATTTACTATATTGCCCTTTGATCTCATGAAAATACCAGCAGTTGTTTTAGTTTGTTATGTTCCAAGTTTAAACTGAACCCTTTTTAATCCAAATTTAGGTAGTTGATTCCTGCATTTTCTTTATGCGCAGTTCTTGTTTGGTTTTCGAGAAATGGGGTGTTAATGACAAACAAGTAAGAGGACTTGTAAATGAATCTGAAGTTGGCAAAACTAGTTAGAGATTTAGATAGAATTCCAACTTGGAGCTCCATTTACAGTTATCTGTGCACTGAATAGATAGATCCACTTGTAGTTAATTTGTAGAGAATGCATGGTCTACCGCATAAAATTCAAGAATTTCTCAGGATATTTTTGGTTTTATATATTGCAACTAGGGGTGTCCCGAAAATCGAATCAAATCGACACAAAAAAAAATGATAATATTTTGGTTTGATTTAATTTTGGTGTTAAATTATAAACACCAATCAAATTTGGTTTGGTTTTGATTTTAAATAAAAATATAACTGAAAAAATCAAATCAAACCGACTTTAAATATACTTATTTAAAACTTTATTATAAACAATTAACGGCAGTTCAACCTGCAATAGTAAATCCTCATTTCTCGTAAATAACATTCTGAGTAGGCGTTTGGACATAAAAATTATAATTTTTGAAAAAAAGTAATATATGGAGTTAAGTTGAAAAATGGTATTTGAAATTTATAATTATGTTTGGACATATGTTTCATTTGAAAAAATATTGCAGCTTTGTGAGAGGAAAAAAATTTTGAAAATTTTGAAAAAAATTTCCAAAAATTTAACAAAAAAATCGACAAAAAGAATTTTTTTATGGACAAACGGTCATAAGACTTTGTGCTAAATTCCCATATTCTTTAATATACCTTTTTCTAAAAGTAAATGTCATTTCATCCTTTTGGAGACAAATTTTAATTATGAAGTGATTTCATCTCAATCATTCAAGGTTTTAAAAATAAAACATTATGCGCTCAGTAAATCAGGGTCTAAACTTATCAAATGACAGACTTTTTTGTTTCTTTCCCAAATTTGTCTATCCAAAGAGTAAATGTTAAACAGTATTCTCTGAGCTGCATTGTAACTTTGGCCCCTTCTTATTACGGTTCAAACTATTTTCTTAATCTTTAAGGACTTTACTGATGGGAGCAAACCCTGTTGTTTGTAAAAGAAAGAAAAGAGAAGGAAAAACAAAAGTGGAAAAGTCAACGGAAGAAATAAATGAAAAGAGAAGAAAAAGATATGTGAAAAAATAAAGAAAGAAAGGAGGTTAGAATGAAAAGATTGCAAAATATAAATGAATTAAATTGGTTTACAATCGCGGTGTTGTCCTGCTTTATGTTCACATTTTGCTGAAAATTCCAGCTGCTTCCTCTTCCTATAAATAGGCATCCCTTTTCAGTTGTAATCCATCCCTCAACTTCTTCTTTCTTTTCAATTAATAAACAGTTATTCTTTGTGATCATGGAGTAGGCAAAAATTACCGAACCACGTAATTCTTGTCTTGTATTGTATTGTGCAATTAATTATTTTTCTCTTTTAAGTATTTTTTTTTATTAGCTGGACACGCTTCCCGACGATTGGTATCAGAGCACAACAGTGTAATTTTGGTAGAAAAGTACGGTATTGGTGCATGTACTATTCACAAGAATAGTGTGACACTATTGATCATCAATATTAATATTATTCACAATAGTGAAGTACTATTCATTAATAGTGATAGTATTGTTCAACAACAGTGATTATTGTCTACCTTATACGGTTGGAACATTTTTTCTACACAGATTAGTATTTGTGGTTACTATTCATGGGCACTATTCTCATAAAAAAAAATTGTGAAAAATGATATAGGAAGAAGTGAAGGTTAAGATTGACAAGTTCAATGGCAAAGATTTTGAATTCAAAAAAATACAAATAGAGGATTATTTGTACCAGAAAAAATTACACTTACCTCTGACTGGGTAAAATCAGAGAATATGGCCAAAGTGGATTGTGATCTATTAGATTGTCAAGCTCGGTGTGATTCTTTTGACGCTAACAAGAACTGTAGCGTTTAACATCATTAACGAGAAGACCACTGCAGCTTTGATGAAGGCGTTATCAAATATGTATAAGAAGCCATCTACTTCAAATAAAGTCTATTTGATACATCGATTGTTCAACCTAAAGATGACAGAAGGCGAATTTGTCACGGAGCATATCAATGAGTTTAATGTAATATTAACTCAGTTGAGTTCTGTTAACATTTGAGGACGAAGTTGATGGTATGCTATAATTGCGTATTTTGGTCACGAATTGCACTCTAATTCACTGCACTTTACTAGTGTTTGAGCTTTAAATGGTATTGTTTTGCACTGAGTGTGTGTTTTTTGCCTTGTAGGAGCGATTTCGAGTTATGAAGAGGTTGTGGAGCTAATTCGAGCTATTTTGGAGCTTTGAAGTATGAGTAAAAGCCCAAGGATTAAGTCGGGATCATGTTCGGGTATCAACGGACGAATAGTGCACTTAATGGGAGAAACAAAGAGTTGAGCAGGAGGCTAAACCGGATGCGCGACCGCGCATGAGACCTTTCCAGCGCGCACTTGAGCGCACAAGTAATGTAGTGCACTGCTAGAGGTGCGCGGCCGCGGACATCCACTTCCGGAACCTTTACCCAGGCTTATTTTTGTAATTTTGGAAGCGACTCCTTTTGTCCTATATGAAGCCTAGCTTGTCTAAAAACAGGACACCTCGGATTTTAGAGAACTTTGGGAGAGAAGAAGGCAAGGAAACAACGGAAACTCAAAATACTTCATCCAATTCATTTAATACGATAGTTTGTGTGATTTTGGGAATTGTAACGTTTTCTTGTTCTTCTAATACTCTTGTGATGAATAACTTCTCCAGCATGGAGTAATCTTCCTTAGGGTTGTTGACGGATATTGTGATTGACTAGTGTTTTGGGGCTTTACTTTCTATTAATTGCACGAATTCATTGAATGAGTATTAATTGAATTGCAAAGCCAATTGTGATTTTACTTTAATCGAAAGAGAAGTGCTGCTGCAATTCACATTGTGTTATCTTGTTTGGTTTGATTTTACGCCTCTCTTAGGTAGTCGAAAGAGCTTAGAGAGTTATCAATTGACCCAATTTAGAAGAATAGTCGAGAGACGTTCTTTGGAAGATTTTTCATTCACCGTATATTCGCATGCGTTCTTAAAACCTGTCATTAGGTTGGTTAACGGAACTCTCATTCATTCGGAAGAAGAATTTGAATTCGTGAAATAGCCTAATCATCTGTTGAAATTATAAGAGTCAATAGAAGTTAAGAATGAACTTAGCACGGAGTTACCCAAAATAATAGTAATGATATATCTTGTCACAACCCTTACTTCTCACCTTGATATTCAATCGTTGCTACTTAGTCATTAAATTTCCATTATTTTCTCACAATTGATAATTTTAATTTTTATTATTAGTTAATAATAACATAAATCAAAGGTTTATTTCCTGGATAGTGTTAAGTGGAAGATTTATTAGAATATTATTTACCAATCCTTGTGTAGACGATTTAATACTATACTATCTTTAACTAGCGAGCTTAAGTTCTATACTCCGGTTTTGTGCTCGTCAAATTTTGGCGTCGTTGCCAGGATTGGCGATTAATAGTGTTTGAATTAATTTTTGGTGCTAATTCAGGAACAATTTTATTTTATTTTCTTTTTTTATGCTCTTCTCATCTGTGTGCAGGCAACAGGTTAAGTTCAGCGGCGTATGACTCAATCCTCTTCCAAGGAATTGGTGCCATACGATCCAGAGTTAGACAAGCACCTGAGGCAATTAAGAAGGGAGAAAGGATCGAGCAGATTGATATTGGGTCAGCCTTCAACTTAGAATACAATAGTGAACAACGAAGAGGAGGTGAACCTAGCTACGAGAGAGGCAGCCCAACGACAATAAGCACGGTTAGCAGCTGAAGTAGCTCGTAGAGTTGCGGATGAAACAGTCGACGGGGAGAGAAGGTTCAATCTTAACCGAACCATGATTGAAGATGAATTTGAAAATGCAACCCCTAGCCTTGGGAGGTCGCTAGGAGATTATGCCAGACCGGTGTACAACCAACAACAGTCTAGCGTCAGGCCCTCACCCATTAATGCCAATAATTTTGAACTCAAATAGGGAGTCATCCAGACCATTCAGAACAATTGGATATTCAGAGGCAAACCCAATGAAGATCCCAACAACCATCTGATGTACTTCGACGAAATTATGAACACATTCTGCTACAATGGAGCATCACATAATGCCATCTACCTCAGATCATTCCCTTTCTCACTTAAGGATGATGCAAAGTAGTGGTTGAGAAGTCTGACCACAGGGTCAATTCGTACGTGGGAGAAGATGGCTACCAAGTTCTTAGAAAAATATTTCTCTGTTGCTAAGACTGGATGGATGAGGAAAGAGATTCAAAATTTCAGCCAAGGTGAAGGGGAAACAGTGTTCGAGGCATGGGAAAGATTTAAGGAGCTATTGTGGAGGTGCCCTCAAAACGGAATGGAGCAATGGATGCAACTCCAGGATTTTTGGGACGGATTAAACCTGTCATCAAGGAGATTGCTGAATAATGCGGTTGTAGGTCCTACGATCCTGAAGAGATTGCCACACTTCTGAATGAACTATCTGAAGATGCAGAACAATGGTCCACTGACCAAGGGAATCGAAGAAGATCAACGGGGGTGCACCAAGTAGAATCGTCGGTAGCAATGCAGGCTCAAATTGCAGCTATGGATAATAACATCAAGCAATTGATGATAGCTCAGTTGCAAAATCAACCACAGGTGGAATGTGACATCTGTGGATTGGGACACCCTACACATGAGTGTCAAGCTACAGCTGAGGAAGTCAACAATGTGGGGAACTTTAATAGAGGAAACTACCAAAGTGGGAACAACTTTAATGCTATGGGTCAAAGACATCCAGGTTTTTCATGGAGTTCACCTAATGGGAGCTTGAGCTCATGGAAGCAAAACAATCTCAGCCCCCAAGGTCAAGGACCACCAGGTTTTCAGAACCAGCAGAAGCAGCAATACCAGCCACCACAACAAATTCAGTCAAGTATGGAAGATCGCATGAAGGCATTCATCAACAAAACAGATGAAAAATTTGGGAATCAAGGCACGGCTATCCGGAATTTAGAAAGACAAATAGGACAGATTGTGAATTTTTTATCTGAGAGGACTCCCGGTACTCGTCCCTCTTGACACTGAAAATAACCCAAAGGAAACAATCAAAGTTGTATCTCTAAGAAGTGGCAAAGCATTGACTGACCCAGAGGTGAAAGCTAGACCTGAGGCGGTTAGCAAGCAGATTGAGACACCAGCAGAGAAAGAGAGTGAAGAGCAAAAGAGCCAGAGTAGCAGGGTACAAAAGGAGATTAAAGAAAGTAGACATATGCCAGCTCTACCATTCCCTCAAAAGATGAAACGAGAAACTTGACAAATATTTTGGGCGATTCCTGGAGATGCTCAAGAAACTGTATGTGAACATTCCTTTCACAGAGGTACTCACTCAGATGCCGGCTTATGCCAAGTTCTTAAAGGCAATCCTGTCTAGCAAGAGAAAATTAGAGGAAACAACAGTGGTCAAGCTAAACGCCCACTGTAGTGCCATCTTGCAAAATAATATTCCCCGAAAGTGTGGGGATCCAAGAAGCTTCACCATACCGTGCTCGTTGGGAAATGAAAAACTTGACAAGGCCCTCTGTGATTTTGGTGCGTCTATAAATCTAATGCCTATGTCTGTATTTAGGAAACTGGAAGGTGAGCATGGAGTGGTCAAATCAATACCAGTGTCCCTACAACTGGCCGACCAAACCACCATTCTGCCTGAGGAAATCATTGAGGATATTTTAGTATGGGTGGACAAGTTTATGTTCCTCGTGGATCTTATTGTGGTGGATATGGAGGTGAACAAGGAGGCACTTCTAATTCTAGGGAGGTCATTCTTATGTACAGGCAGAGTTGTCCTTGATATCTATGAAGGGAAGCTTATGCTCAGAGTGGGCAATGAAAAAGTAGTGTTTTCAGATGAAGAGGATGATGAAATACCCCAGTGATGAGGCGTCCGCCTACTCGTGTTTCAAGATGGACGTTGTTGGAGAATTGGCTGAAAAATACAAGTTTGATAAGCTTGTGGAGATACTCTAGAGAGGTGTATTACCCAGTCTAGCATAGTGGAGGATGAAGATTCTGAAATAAAGAAAGAGGCAGAAGCTCTTAAGACTGGGGATCAAGTGGCTGATGAGGAGGAACTAAAAGAGGAAGTTGCTAAGCCTAATGTGGAATTGAAAATCCTCCCACTCACTTACAAATATGCTTTTCTTGAAACTAACAATTTTCCTGTGATTATTTCTGCTGACCTGACAGGTACACAGGAGCAAAAACTGGTGGAGCTGCTGAAAAAGCACAGGAAGGCCATGGGCTGGAGTATAGCTGATATTCAAGGAATCAGTCTAGCCATTTGCATGCATAAAATTCTGTTGGAAGAAAATAGCAAGCCAGTGGTGTAGCCCAACATAAGCTGAACAAAAATCTGGAGGAGGTAGTGTATAAGGAGATCATCAAATTGCTAGATGTGGGAGTGAATTTTCCCATCTCTGATAGCCAGTAGATTAGTCCAGTACATGTTGTACCTAAGAAGGGGGCATGACAGTAGTGAAAAATGAAGATAATGAATTGATCCCCACCAGAACAGTCACTGGGTGGAGAATGTGCATTGATTATAGAAGGCTGAATGATGCAACAAGGAAGGACCATTTCCCACTCCCCCTTATTGATCAAATGCTCGAGAAAGTGGCTGGACATGGATTCTATTGCTTCTTGGATGGGTACTCAGGCAACAATCAGATACACATTGTCCTAGAAGATGTTGAGAAGACCACATTTACTTGCCCGTCAGGTATTTTTGCTTACAGAAGGATGCCGTTTGGGTTGTCTAAGCACCTGCCACTTTTCAGAGGTGCATGATGGCTATATTCTCTGATTTAAACGGAAAGTGTCTAGAAGTATTCATGGATGATTTTACCCTCTTTGATGATGACTTTGAGGACTGTTTGAAGAATTTGGAGCTCGTGATTGAACGTTGTGAAGCCACGCGCTTGGTCCTTAACTGGGAGAAGTGTCACTTCATGGTAAAAGAGGGAATTATCTTAGGCCACAAAGTGACTGCACAAGGAATTGAAGTAGATAGAACTAAGGTTGATGTAATTGCTAGCCTCTCTCCACCAACTTCTGTGAAGAGCATAAGGAGTTTCTAGGGATATGCTAGGTTCTATAGGAGGTTCATCAAAAAAATTTCCAGCATTACCAAACCGTTGACTGCGTTGCTAGCGAAAGATGTCAAGTTTGTTTTCAATGTGGAGTGCTTAAGAGCATTCAAATTGATAAAGGAAAAGCTTGTAAGTGCTCCTATTATGGTGACACCTAATTAGAGCCAGCCCTTTGAAATAATGAGTGATGCCAGTGATTTAGCTGTCGGGGCAGTTCTGGGGCAAAGAAAAGGTAAAATTTTTAGGCCCATCTACTATGCAAGAAGGACGTTGAATGATGCTCAAGTCAACTATGCCATTACTGAAAAAGAGTTCTTTGCTATGGTCTTTGCTTTTGACAAGTTTAGATCATATCTGGTAGGGAGCAAAGTGATTGTACACACGGATCACTCTACCTTAAAATATCTGTTGAGTAAGAAGGAGTCCAAGCCGCGTTTGGTGCGGTGGGTGATGTTGCTCCAAGAGTTTGACTTAGAGATCAAAGATATGAAGGGCACAGAAAATCAAGTCGCCAATCATCTATCTCGACTTGAGAGACCTTCGGTTGAAACATTTGAAATAAGGGAAGAATTCCCTGATGAGCAGCTTTTCTCCATTGCTACGGTCTCCGAAAGGCCGCCTTGTTATGCTGATGTAGCCAACTTTTTGGCTAGCGGATGGTTAACTTGCGATCTTCTCATGATCAAAGAAGGAAGCTTCAAGGTGAGGCAAAAAGTTATTTTTGAAATGACCCTTTCTTGTTTAAAGTGTGTGCAGATAGTGTGATTCGAAGATGTGTGCCTGAAGGAGAGATGGCAAGCGTCCCCTCTCATTGACATGATGGAGTAGTTGGAGGACACTATGGTGGAAATCGCACTGCAGCAAAGGTCATGGAAGCCGGCTTCTATTGGCCTACTTTGTACAAAGACGCATGAGCATATGTAGCTGCATGTGACAAGTGTCAAAGGGCAGGCATATTAGCAAGAGGGACGAAATGCCTCTCAACTCTATTCTGGTATGTGAAATTTTTGACGTTTGGGGCATTGACTTCATGGGTCCATTCCCACTGTCAAATTCTTATGAGTATATTCTAGTAGCCATTGACTACATCTCTAAGTGGGTCGAAGTAATCCCTACTAGGACCAATGATGCTCGAGTGGTGTGTGAGTTCTTACGGAAGAACATCTGTTGATGTGCCGGGTAATTTCGGCACATTTTGATACTATTTGTTTAGAGTTTAACTTGTTCTACTTGTTAATTATCACGATACATACGTAATTTTAGTGTAATTTCAGTGTATTGAGTGAAGAGATCCAGAAGCATGAAAAGAAGTCCAAAAAGCCAGCCAAAGGCAAGAAAAGAGGTCAGGAGTATAGCAGGTTCAATTCTGCGATTGCAAAACAGCTATGCGAGTCGCATAGTTCGCAAGAAGATCGCAGATGCAGACAGAACTTTAAGCCAACTTTCAAGTTGAGAATGCGGTTGCAAATGTGACCGCAAAACAGGAATGCAAACCGCATTCTCATCGCAAACACGAACAGAGACTGGGTGAAAAATAGAGTGAAGAATGCGATCGCATTCTGCGATCGCAAAGTCAATATGCGAACCGCATTCCTGTTCTGCGACAGGAATGCGATCCGCATACGTGCAACGAGGTCAAACTTGACTGCTGCTCGCCTCGGGTTTTGGGATTCTATAAATAGCTTTTCTAGGGTTGTGTGAAGGGATACTTGTCAGAATTCAGAGTGAAAAGTACATCTTTTGATTATTTTCGAATTGAGAGAAGTTTTTGGGTGATCAAAACTGAGAATTCTATATTTTTGTAAGATGAATTCAATTATTCTCCTTTGTTCTTTAGTTATCAATATGTGTAGCTAAACTCTAATACTGAGGTTGTGAACCCTAGATGGGTATAATGTTATTGAGAGTTTGGTATTGATTCCGATTTCGAAAGAAGCTTGATATTTATTTATTTCTTGTTCTTAAATTAATCGTTAGTGGTTGCAAACATTAACGGATGCCAATTTACGCTATTGTATCTTGGAAAAGTGAGATAGAGTTTGGTAGAGATAAATAACAATAATTCAAGGCTTTAAACCTTGTTTAACGAAATCACTTAGGAATAAGTAGATTTTAATTTGGTGAATGATTGGGTGTTCTTAATTTTGACTCTCTTGTATTCGGGGGAATCATAAGAGGATACGTTATCCAAGTGTTGGGAAATACTGGATAATAAGTTAATAAGAACCGATTGCATATCAAGAACGGACTTCAATATCAATATCAAGAACATTCT
>MCJB01052174.1:24113-48784 GCA_002018475.1 Nicotiana obtusifolia | reverse complement strand
TACTTCATATAAAACGGCTGTAGAGGCCATGATTGAAAAGTTCAAAAAATATTTTTTCCCAATTCCTCAACTTTTTTACATTGCTTCTGTGTTGCATCCCGCATTTAAATTAAAGTTAACTCAAAAACTTGTTCAGGCAATATACACAAATTTAGATATTACACCTGTTGAAATTGAAACTAACAAGTACCCGAGTGTAGATGTTGCTCGAGGTAAAGTTTTTACTGATTTTCAGGCTATTTTCGCAAAGTACAGAGCTTGGGCAGAGAGTGCTACACCAACTACACCGATACTTTCAAGCAGTGAAAGTTCTTCTCAATCAAGCAAACGCCATGCTGGGATGAGCAGCTTCGGAGGACTTGATCAGATGCTGCTTTCAGAACAAGATGACTACGGGGAGGAATACAGTGAGTTCCAAGTGTACTTGATCCAGTATCCGAAGAAGCTAACAAGTTTTGGAACTCACGATCTATTAGATTACTGGAAGAGTCAAGAAACACAATTTTCGATACTTTCAAAAATGGCCCGTGATATCTTGACAATTCAAGCGTCATCTGTTGCATCGGAGAGCGCTTTCAGCCAGGGAAGATATCAGATTGGAGATCATCGACATTCACTGAGAGAAGAAGCAATGGAGACAGGAGTCCTATTCAGAGATTGGATCAGAGCAGAGCGAAGAAACTTTGGAATACCGGAGCTTTCACAGAAAAAGGATAGAGCATACATGGATCAAATATTGAGCGACGGAACAAGCGAAGAAGGGAATCAAACCAACGACACGAAAGATGAAGAAGATCAAGAAGAAGACGACGACGAACCGGAACAACAACAACCTGTTCCAAAGGAAAAGCCTACAGCTATATTGAAAAAACTAGCGAGCATGTTTAAAAGAATGTAATTTTATAAATTAAATTACATATTAATAAAATTGCTTAAAGTTCATTTCACAACTCTTGTCTTGTGTTCTTATATTTTATAATTTTACTAACTTTGAATATATTTAAAGGTTTGAAATTTGAATAAAATATTATAAAGTTTGAAACTAATTGAAACTTTGTAAGAATATTATATAGTAACTTCTTTAATTCTAATTATATGTTATATTTTTCAAAACTTATAATTTCCTTCTACTACACTACTACAAAATTTATAATTTTACTAACTTTAAATATATTGCAAGGTTTGAAATTTGAATCAAATATTATAAAGTTTGAAACTAATTGAAACTTTGTAAGAACATTATATAGTAACTTCTTTAATTCTAATTATAAGTTATATTTTCAAAAACTTATAATTTCCTTCTACTACACTACTAAAAAATTTATAATTTTACTAACTTTGAATAAGTTATATTTCTAATTATAAGTTATATTTCCAAAAACTTATAAGAATATTATATAGTAACTTCTTTAATTCTAAAATTCGGATTTGAAACATAATTTTCAATTATTTATAAAGTTAAATAAATGAGTCAAATGGTAATTAACTAATTATTAAAAAAAAAATAAAAAAAAATAGAATAAACCGGAGACCGGACCGGATCGGACCGGTAGGCCGGCCACCGGTACCGGTCACGAGCCGGTCCAATGGTTTTTAGCCGGTAAGGCCGGACCGGTTGGGACCGGTTAGGTCCGGTTTTGGGCGTAGTAATAGTACCGGACCGGACCGGAAAAAAAATCCGGTCCGGCCTTAATGTCGACATGTCCACAATATTATTTCTCGTCAAGTATATGTCTCAACATATTCCTTCTGAAAATTGCACCTTAAAACCATACTACGTACCCTTTCAAAAGTAGCAACATATATAGAGCCCATTTAGCCGAAGAGACAGGGTACTTAATTGTGAAAGTGAAGGCAGCAACAATATGCTTCTGATGATGATCTTTTCTTTTAATTGATTTTGATGTTTTAAATGAAATTCCATGGTATATATACATAACCAAAATTATTTAAGAAATAGAAATTATCTAACTATGCAATATAATTTTCCGACAAAGAGGTGTTGACACCCATTAGACAAAAGTGGCTCAGTCATCGTATGTGATGTTTTATACTTTAATGCCACACAAGAGGGAGGGGAGGGTGATTTGTATGGCGTTCAATTTTCTGGTCAAAAGACGTGTACTCGACATTTTAGTCACATGTTCGTTTTTGCAGTGTAACCCTGTTTAGGTGGCATGCCAACTAAGCATCCACGTAGATTATGCACACGTTTCCACGTGCTAAGATTTGTATTTTGGGTCATTTGCCTACACAGCAAGCTGCAATATATATAGAACCTGTACTTCCCTTTCAAGCCTTTATTCTATCGTTTTAATTTTTCTGGTAAACTTTAAAGGTTGAAACACTTGTAAAGAGGAAATTGTTTGTGACAAAGAGACTGCGTTATAAAAGTGAAGTCAATAATGATGATGATTTTTTTATTTATATGTACTTTTTATTGGACGTTGATAAAGGTAATTATGTGTACGAATCATACCGTATTTATAGCAGGGTTCGAGGATGAGCTGTACTTCAATGAAATATATATAATGTAGGCAGATTATATTGGTGCAAATATTCATCGCTGATTTCACAGTTCGAATTCGTGATCTATAGATCTCTTGAAACCAAGAAGTAGGAACCTCAATTTTAGTTGATCCTAATTTTTTTCCTTAGAAATATATAGGTTTATATATATATTAGTTGAAACTGTTTGCGGCTGAGGCCTGCACTACTCTGAAATCACTAGCTTAATTAGTAGATGTACCTTCTTTTTTGACATATTAATTTGGACTTTACGTTAAGCGGGAAAAGAATAGTTAATTATTATTTTAATTATGAACATTATGTGTATTCATAAATGAATATATGATTTGTTATGTCGATCTTTTGCTGTGACTAATTAAGTCGCAACAAAAGTAAGGGTTTGTGAAACTTATTTGGGGCGTATTTGTTTATTTTTTGTGGAGAGTTTAGTCGTCACAAATTATATATTTTTGGTGTCTCGATCCCGAGCAAGTCATCCCAAAAAAACATTGACTATCAGAAGTACTTGCAGCAATCTAAGGTCGCCACTAAATTTAATTAGTTTGACTTCTGAATTCTGATCTTTTGCAGCTACTTTCGTCGCTAAAAAATTCAATTTCTTTTAGTGAACATGTGACACTAAATAAACCAACATTATAAGATGCTGTAAGAACAAACAGTTTGCCTTTTGTTTTGCCCAAAAGCTCTACATCTTTGGAATAAATCTAAAGAATATTCAGTTTTAGTTCCAATTTCAAACGAATGTAAAGATGTCTTGACTGACATAAAGCTGCACTAAAATATTATCATGCTCACAATCATATGCTTATAAATTCATGGAAAGGAACAATGTAGACATGTCCACAACATTCCGCAGTGTAAACCTATCTAGATGGCATGCCAGTAATGGTAGATTCAAGATTTGAAATTTATAGGTTGTTATAGTAATATTAAGTTAATATGCAATAATAATCGAATTTATACGCAAATATTCATAGACAGTGAATTTCTTGATGTATTTATGGAGTTTGAGATAGAAACTACTCGTTTCACGTGAACCATAGTAACACTATATAGCTCCTCCCTTGCAATAAGTTTTCACAACTCTTCACCATCAAGAAGGTACTTTTAAAGCTTCGAATTCGTATAAGAATGTCCACGGTTGCGTTCAGTCATTATGATGAACTCACGAAGGCCGAAGCGAGCTGGTATCATTTGTAATCAAACCATAACTCATGGGTCTTCTCACACAATACTCTACGGAGTAGAAGACCATGTACTATAGATGCTTGAAATAGTGGCCTCTCAGGCAAATTCAAAAAGTACCCGAAAAGACTACTCTTAAATTGTTTTCGAGGCTCTCATCCTCAACAACTTTCGGAACTCATCCATACCTGCTAATCGTAATGAGAATCTCATAGCGATTTCTTGTTGAAGGTCCCATTATCATCTAAAAATGTCTTGTAATTTAAGGGTGGAAGTTCCGATCGAAGCTTTAAGATTTCAACCTCGCACTGTCAAACTCATCCTCAGGCATCTCATCATGACATGATTTAAAGGTGTTGATTAATTAAAGGCACAAAAATAATTAATTTAATAATTAAAAAGATCTCTTTACAGTCATGTTTAGTGAAACATCCTAGGAATATTTCAAACATCCAGACAGATAATTTAAACCAGATAAATGTTTTAAACTTCCAGAGAGATGTTTCAAACATCCAGATATTTGAAACATATTAAGCTTACTTCAACAGATTGGAAAGGTGCATTATCATTCTTTCTCTTTTTTCTTCTTCTTCTTCTTCTTCAATATCTGTCTCCTCTTCTCCTTCATCAATTGTTGTCTCCTCTTTTGATTCTTCTGCATAAACATTATCTTTTCTTCTCTTACTTTCCTTGTTTCAGCTCTACCTCTTCCTTTTTCTGTTTCCTCTCCTCTTTCTTTCTCTTTTTTCTCTTCTTTTTCTTTCTCTATTTCCTCTTCTCTAGCATTCCCTCCTTGTACATTCCTTGTATCCTCTTTATTCTCTTTCTCAATTTCCTCTTCATTTTCTTCTTTTCCAGCATTCGCTCCTCCTTCTGCGTGAAGAGGTTTGGTTTCCACTTCAGCTACAATTGATTTTTGTAGCTCGTACTCCTAAGATGTCTTAATTCTTTTGCTAGATTTTTTGGAAGTAGATTTATCTCTTCTTCTTCCACCTGTCTTTGACACACATCCCTTTGCCATTTTATCTGCACACACAAACAAGTAATGACCATCAATAAAATAAATAAATAATTTATTCCTAATACATAAAAAATAAAACTATAAATGTTCAAGTATTCTTTGGTGAAACTTCTTAGTGAGACGTTTGACGCCTCATATAAGATGTTTCAAACATCTCATTCAATAAGATGTTTGAAATATCTTAGTAAGATGTTTCAAACATCTCATTAAGATTCGTGTGCTATAGTCCACGCCAATTGCATGCGTCCAAGCGACCGGACCTGAATCGCTTAGAATTTTGCCAACCCATAAAACAACCTAAGAAAAAATAGTCATCGCTTCGCTATAACCAGTCCTCCTTTTGGCGTTTTATGGTCATAAAATAGGAATTTCGTCCAATTCCAGATTTGCGTGTGCTATAGTCTATGCCATCTGCATGCGTCGGGGCGACCGTACTTGAATCGCTTAGAATTTTGCCGGTCCATCAAAAATGACCTAAAGAATAATAGTCATCGTTTCGCCATAACCGTTCCTCGTTTTTTGGCGTTTTAAGGCCATAAAATAGGAATTTCGCCTGATTTCTAGAATTTTGTGTGCTATAACCTACGCCATTTTCATGCATCCATGTGACCGGACCCGAATCACATAAAATTTTGTCGGCCCATAAAATGACCTAAGGAATAATAGTCGTCACTTCGCCATGACCATTCATTATTTTTTGGTATTGTTGGTCCATAAAAAGGAATTCCGCCGGACTCTCTGATTTTCTTTTGTTATAGCCCACGCCATTGACATGCATTTGGGCTACCCGAATCGCCTAAATTTTACCCGCCCATCAAAAGCGACCCAAGGAGCAATAGCCATAGCTTCGCCATGATCGTTCCTCGTTATTTGGGGTTTTAGGCCCATAAAATAGGAATTTCGCCCAATTTTCAGATTTTCGTGTGTTATAGCCCACGCCATCTGTATGCATCATGATGTGTCGGGTAATTTCGGCACATTTACATAATACTTGCTTAAACTTTAATTTGTTTCACTAACAAAATCTACTAATTTTGGTTTGTTTTAGTAAAATTTCAGTAAACTCACATGAGGTACCAAAATATTGAAAAAGAAGCTAAGAAGTCAATTAAATTCAAGAAAGCAGAGAATGAAGGTCAAGAATTGAAAAAGCGACCTGGCCAACGGGAAAAGCAATTCGCGAACCCATTATGTGAATCGCGAAAATGAAGGAAGAAGATTGTAAAACTCAGACAGGGGTTCTGAGCCACTTCGCGATAAGTTCGTGAAACGCGAACTAAAAATGCTAAACGCGAAACTCACAATGCTGGGTGGCGAACTGAGACCGAAACATTTGTAGCCTTTTGCGATGACTTCGCGAAACGCGAAATAGGTTCGCGAACAGCGAAATGACCGCAAACTCAGGCAATTTTCTCAGTGCTTACTTCGCGACCAAATTCGCGAATCGCGAACCTGTTCGCGACAGATTCGCGAACTGCTTTTGAAACTCGACAGCTTTTGACTTTTTGGACCCACCTCGACTTTTGGACCTCTATAAATAGGTTTATTAGGGTTTTGTGTCAGATATACCGAGGAGAGCCATCATTTTTGTCAGAAAATCAGATCTTAGGTTTGAAGATTGGATATTTTGTATTTGGCTAAGAGTTTTTGAAGGTTAAAAACATTTCTTATCTCTGTAAGTTTTATTAGCATTTATGTTTCTTCATCTTTTATTGATTTCAATGTGTAATATGAGTAGCTATGTTTTTTATACTGAGGTTGTGTAACCTTGATGGATATTATGTTGATGAATGGTTGATGTTGTTATAAATCTAATGGTTCAGTGATAATTGTTGGGTTACTATATTTGACATCGATCGCTTACACTAAATATTGAAGTGTAATTTGAGCGTATCACATCATGACCGTTCTTCATCATGGACTATAGCACATGAAAAATTAAAAATCGTGTTGTATTCCTGTTTTATGACCTAAGATTCCAAAAACAAAGAACGGTCATGGTGAAGCAGTGATTATTCTTCATTATGTCGTTTCTATCAGGCCCGCAAAATTATAGGAGATTCGGAATCGGTCGTTTCTTTTACTCCTTGTAAGAGGAGTTCTAGCAGGAAGAGCCACTCCTTTCCTTGTTGGGATTGCTGACTTTGTATCTTTCACATGATCTTCCAGACGTTGTCCTTCTCATATCCGGACGCTCCCTCATTCTCACTCTTTTTTTCGTCATTGGCTATGTTTTGAGCATCATGTTCCTCATGCCTGTTCACAACTTCTTTTTCTTTTTCACCCCATCATCATCCTCATCCTCAGTCCAACTAAAAGAAAGGCCATCAAAAGTCTCCTTTTGCACTGATTTTTTACTTCCGTCCCCTCAACCACAGGCTCCAGATAATCTGCCACCATATTATCTCCTTTCCAGCTTCAGCTATTGCCACATACTCAGCCTCTGTTGATGAAAGAGCAACACACTTTTGAAGCCTAGACATCCAACTCACTGTTGTACCACCTATGGTGTAAATATATCCGGATGTGCTATTACTCGAGTCCACATCACCACCAAGATCAGCATCCACAAAACCCTATAGATTCACTTTGCCTTTGCCAAAACAAAGTGAAGTACTGGATGTACCTCTCAAATATCTCAGAAGCCACTTAATAGCTTCCCAATGCTCTTTTCCTGGATTTGCCACGTACCTGCTAACAACTCCCACTGCATGTGCTATGTCAGGTCTAGTGCAGACCATAGCATACATCTGTGACGACCCGGTAAATCATCTCACAGGTTACCGCTCCATCTTCCCAATTATCTGTATCATTGTGCCTTGTTATAAGTATTATACGTAGTTTAATCGAGTAATTTGCATTCAGAGTAAAATCGATAAGAAATGAGACACTTAGTCTTTTTTAAGGAGGCTTAAGGTGTAAAAGTCAACTGTAAGTTGACCTATGAGTGAGGAGGCTTAGATGTGAATTCCGATGATTCTATTAGTTTTGGGAGATGATTTATGACTTAGGAGTGAAATCAGAATTTGTTTTGGAGGTTCCGTGTAGAATTAGGCTTGAATGGTGAAGTTAGAATTTTGGCGAGATTTTGATCTGAGGGTCGGAATGAAATTCTGAAAGTTTCTGTAGCTTCGATATGTGATTTATGACTTGTGTAAAAAATTTCAGGTCATTCGGACGTGGTTTGGTTGGGTTCGGATCAAAAGAGCGATTTAGAAGATTTTGAATCCTTAGGGTTGAATCCGATGCAAATTTGATAATATGATGTTGATTTTAGCGTTCTGATTATTGGAACAAGTTTAAATAACGTTATGGAGTATGTATTTATGTTTTTTTGAAGTCACGAGGGTCTCGAATGGATTTTGGATGGTTGATGGAGTTTAACTTTGGCATTTCAAGAAGGTGTCGATGTCGTACTTTCAAGAATAAGTGGTTTAAAATTATGCAAATGAACTCCAAATTCAGTATTTTTGAAGCATTAGATCCGTATGAAAATTTCAGAGCCATAGAAAAAAGAATTGTCCAATTCGGACATCGTATGAGAAATTTATACATATTTTCGTGACGATGAAAAAATCTGCCGAAATGTGAGATGCGCGACCAAAGTGCGAATCGCACATCACATATGCGAACCGCGTTTTTGACATTTTGGTCGCGGATTGAGGCAGAAAGTTGGGCGAAGATCCGCGACCAAAATGCGAATCGCATATGTGAAGCGCGGGCCGCGTTTTTGACATAAAGGATCGTATTTTCGACCTGACAGGGGTGTTTTAACTCGATTTTTGACACTTTTTAAGTAGAACCCAATGGCCATCTTATTCTATAAGACCCATTTTTGTTACCACGAAGAGGAACACCTCCAAACACCATAGAATCACCATAAATCAACTTCAAAACCATATTCAAAGGAGATTTTCATGACAAATCCTTAAAGGAGGAGCTTGTGTCATCTTAAACATACTTGGGGCCATAGAACTCGGATTGAAGCGAATCTTGAAGCAATGTTTGGGAGATTTTCAAGAGTAATCTCGGGGTAAGTATTTTTTATCATAAATCCTTCATAAATCATGATTCCATACTCATTTATATCATGAATCCATGAATTTTTGGAAGAAAAATCAAATTTTTACCAAATCTTCCAAGAACGAAAATTTAGGATTTGAAAGCCAATCTGATGTCGTAATTTGATAATTTTTATATGGTTTAACTCGTATCGGAATGGGTTAACATATTTTTTGAGTTTTGTACGATTACGAGAAGTGGTCCCCATAGGCAATTTTGAATTAAATTTCGGATTTTAATCCGGAAAATTTGTAAATTCATATGAAATGAGTTTCTACTATTTGTATTGAGTGTATTAAATTATTTGTGACTAGATTTGAAGCCTTCGGACACAAAGTTTCAAGGCAAAGGTTTGTCGGAACCTTGAATTCAGTTGCAAAGCGAGGTAAGTGTTTGTTCTAACCTTAGCTTGCGGGATTAAGACTTGTTTGTTATGTGCTACTTGCTCAATTATTGGGAGACAACGTATATGTGAGGTGACGAGCACCTATGCGTTGTCGATGGGTTAAAGCATGCGGGTGGCACCCGTTCATTATAATTTATTTCCTTCTTTGATCATAATACCCATGTGTAGACTATTTACTTGCTAAATTGAACGTCTATCCATACTCATGGATTATCCGTGGTAATTGAGCATTGTTTCTGAATTAGAGATTGGCACAGCGGAACCATTATTGACATAATAATTGATTATGCTTATTTTATCTCCCTGTTGTTATATGTGCACTGTTGCATGGTAAGGGAGAGCTAATGCACGAAGGGTGATGCCGTGCCATATTACAGAGTAAAAGAACGAAGGGTGATGCCGTGCCATATTTACTATTTTATGGTGAGGATGAGAGTAAAAGCACAAAGGGTGATGCCGTGCCATATTTACTGTTTTATGGTGAGGATGAGAGTAAAAGCACGAAGGGTGATGCCGTGCCATATTTACTATTTTAAGGTGAGGATGAGAGTAAAAGCACGAAGGGTGATGTCGTGCCATATTTATTGCTTTATGGTGAGGTTGAGAGCAAAAGCATGAAGGGTGATGCCGTGCAATATTTACTATTTTTTGGTGAGGATAAGAGTAAAAGCATGAAGGGTGATGTCGTGCCATATTTAATGTTTTATGGTGAGGTTGAGAGTAAAAGCACGAAGGGTGATGCCGTGCCATATTTACAGTTTTATTCACTATGTTTGTTCATCTTGTTGGTTGAAGGTTTATTGACTGTTCTTGACACCATTCCCTATTGTAGTTGTTCTTTGTTATTCATTGGCAATTCGTTGTGCTTTAATTATCCGTTATCCCTATGTGTGTTCTCCCCTTCCCCAGGTTATATTATTTATGTATTTTATACTCCGCTATAAATGCATATACAGTTATAGCTGCACAGGTTTATCTGGAGTCTTGTTCTAGCTTCGTCACTACCTCGCCGAGCACTTACCAGCACATGGGGTCGGTTGTGCTGATACTACACTCTGCACTCTTTTGTGTAGATCTCAGTGCCGCAGGCTTCGAACAGTAGAAAGCTTCTAGCTTTGTGATTATCAGGCGACCCAAGGTTGTACTGCAGACGTCCGCAGATCTTGACATCCCCTGCCCATTTCCTTTACCTGTCTCTTCCACGTAGTCCAGAGACAGTATTTTGTTATTTCTTTCAGAACCTTATTTGTAGTACGCATAGACAGTCTGTGAAAACTGTGACACTAAGTCATAGGTAGTTTGTTAAGAAGATCATGTTTTAAAATATTCTATGCATTCCGCTCGTCAATTGGTATTGGTTATTTATTGTTGGTTTTAGTTTGAATTGATTTTGAATGAAAACATGGTAAACGATTCGGTTGATTGGCTTGCCTAGCTTTTACTAGTAGGCGCCATCACGACTCCCGAGGGTGAAAAACCGAGTCGTGACAGGTTGGTATCAGAGCTCTAGGTTACATGGGTCTCACAGTTCACAGACAACCTCAGTAGAGTCTGAGGGACGGTACAGAGACGTCTGTATTTATCCCCTAGAGGCAACAGGGTTAGGAAAAACTTCACATTTATTCTTGATATCCTTATCGTGCGGTTTGATTCTATTGAGGCTTATGCCTTTATTTCCTTCCTACTCAATCATATGCGGCGCGAAGCACTTGTTATCAATTGGGCGTCAAAGAGTTGTAGTGGTACTATAGACGTGGAGCCAGATGCGTGTTCGGGAAGGCTATTAACGTGGTCTTGTGGAAGGTATGTTCTGATGCTCCAGCTTAGTATCTGCATCTTCTATGATTTTGAGACCGTGCACGAATTGCTATAATGTTTATGCGTTATTGTCATATAATGGTGGTGAAATGGTAAAGTGCTTGTGTAAGAAACGCGGCTGTGAATGACTCGAAAGGAGGATTTCTCAGTGTATAATTTAGAGGTTCAGCATTTAACTCCACCGAAGGAAAGGAAGACGGACTATAGATGTCCATGTTTGGTTGATATAGTAAAAAGACTTGATATTTTCAAGCATGATGGGATTTTCAATGTGATGTGGTGTCATCGTTCTTGTTTGGACGTATTATGGTTTGTCAGTGATACGGTCTTCTTGGAATTTGCCTTCGGCGCCTGGTATTGTGAAATGGTGCCTGAGGGGTGGTTGCAGGGATAGCTGTGTGTAGTGGTTCAAAATCGAATTAGTATTTCTAATGTGGAAAAATGATCTTCGAAGAGGCTTAGAGTCGGTAACATTTTATTAGTTTGGGTGCTACAGAGATGGATTTCGATTTGATGCAACACGTGAGCAGCAAAGTATGAGGAATGACATGGCAGTAAATGTTTCGTGGTGGTTGAAGTACTAGAAGGACAAGTATGAGAAGCAGAGGTTGAAAAATTGCTTAAAGGAGATGGTTTAACCGAAATAAGAGTGATAGATTAGCATATGGATTTTGTGGTATGACAGCCGCATGCCTTGAGAAAGTGTAGAACGGTTAGGGAATCATGATGGAAGGTGATTTGGACTACGTACTTTATTTGGAGTGATGGTTTTCGTACGAAAAAAGATTGAATATGGCAGAAAGGAGTTTATTTGAAATGAATAGGGCTGTGAAGATCTGATTATCGTTTCAGGTGCAATACGACTTGAGTTCATAAAGTATTATTGAACTTTCAGTTGATGTCAATAGGGAAGGAGCAGACTTATATAGCTGGTGGGCGAGCATGATCTCAGGAGAATTTGCTGATTACGGGGTAGTTGTGCCTAGTGCTGCGACGTTAGAAGATGCCAGTAAGGAATTCCACAGGTGGGTTATCTCCTGTGAGCAGGTTAGCGGTGATGTGATATCGATGAAACTTCAGCGAGGTATACTACTTGCTAACTAGCAAGAGGTCGAATGTATGACCATGACTTTGTGATCCAGGATGTTCATGAAAAGCTTGACAAAGACTTCGACAAGTCTGTCATGTTAATGGTGTGAGATCATTGTAATTGAGAAGGAGGAATCATTGTGGGCTCTATATTATGTGATGGTGGCTTACAGCTAAGTGGGGGAGAGCCCCACCATTTACAATTAGATCGCGTGGTTGTCTACTTTTGCGATTCCTGGTTATCGGTATGTTGGCGGACTATTTATGACTAAGAAAATAAAAAGTTAGGGGTAATTCAGCAAGGAACTGGATGGTTCATGAGTATTGAGACGATGCGGTCCCGCCATTCGGGTCACTCAAGGTGAGAGCGAATTGAGTTCCTTGTGTCATGAATGGAGCTATTATATTTCTAAGTCAAGTCAAGAGTAAATTGAAAGAAGTTAGGTCGGTTAGTAATGGTCCAATCAGTGCGATGGTGGCAATGATCAGTTCCATCAGCGTGTGAAATTCTACATGCGGTATGTGGCTGTGCGTGCAGATCCGATAGCCACCATGACTTGATTGATTTGGGAGATATTTGATTCGAATGGCCTTGTTCTGTTAATGGACTCCGGAAGAGTCATGATGGTTTACGCAACAACTTGAGGTTGTATTTTCTGTGGTTATGGGAATTCAATTGCGTGTTGCCATGGTTATTCTGAAATGAGTTGAGTGAAAGGGCTTCTGGCCAATGAAGTATTCATTCTACTAATGGTTCAGGGGTTATGAGAAATTCTCTTAATCTCGCATAACGGTATCATGTGTGGATCGAGTTGCGTACTGCAACAGTGTGATGTTGAGTACGGTTCTCTATACCTCTTCCTGTGTATTTGTTTCTCATCCTTTGGGAAGGGTTCGTAACATCTGTTTGACCGTTTATTCGTTACGCGGGCTGGATAACTCTTTTCCAGAGTTTGTTCCTCTTTATGTGTCATGTTTAAACTGTAGCTTGTCTGCGCATTGATGGCCCTATATGAGAGCTGAGTCAGTGTTTGAGGCAGCTTATTGCGTGAGCAGCTTGCACCGAGTGAGATGAGATTATTTGAGCTGAAATCTATGCAATCAGATTTATACAAGGCACATTAAAAGGAATAATGTTATTCAGTTCAGAATGAGGTAGTGGTTCTTGACAGGATGAGAGACTCCATGAATTACTGATTTGGTAGGTGGCTGCAAGCTCCTACACGTCTCTTTCATCATGGTAGTATTGCTAGACTTGAAACAGGAATTATATGTGTCATGAGATGTGTTACGGGCGCCAGAATACTGAAGTTTCAGCTATTGTGGTCGGAGGATGTTATTATGGGAAATTGACTTATATAGTGAGTTTGTGAATCTGCACTCTACTATTGTGTTTATCCCTATTGGGAGATTTTGATGGCCTTGGCCGAGTCTATCATTTTTGTTTTGTAAACTATTGAGGGCTATGAGTCCAAAAGTGACTTTCTGTTACTCACTACAGTGGGTTTTGATGTAACTTCAGGATAATTGATTAAAACCTTATGAATTATATGCCCTACCGGTATGGGAGTTCATTATGTGCCGTGATTTCGATTAAATAAAATTATTTTTAAAGGGGAAATGTATAGATTTCGGTTGGCACGATGTGCATATTACTTGTGATTCAGAGTTGAGGACGAGATCCTCGCATTCTAATATGTTATAAAAAGTTTAAACCGCGTTATAAGCCGCGGTGGAAGTTATATAAGGACGAGATCCTTGTGATGAAAAAATTATGTGTTTTAAGTTTTCCCTGTGTGGAATTAAATTTGTACTATAGTACTAATAGGGAGCCATGCCTGTTAGGCTTATTTAAAAATTTCTCTATGTATTTCTGTGCACATTTAGCCATATCCGTGCTGTAATTATTGAGTTTTAACCTACAAGGTGAGTGCCCAGGTGGCGTTAAACGTGACTCGTAGATTCGAGTAAATGATTATGAGGTCTTCATGCCTCGCGAATTGCTGGTAGTGTTGTGAAATTTTGAAACGAGGTTTCGGTTAAAAGGAAGTTAATTGATGATGCTGCAATTAGCTATGAATGGCTATTATGACCAGAGACGTGGTTATGGGAATACAAATGATGGGCGCGCCAGCACGAGTTGCTACGGCCGGTTGAGACTAGCATGCTGTGTCGAATTAATTGGGTTGTGATAAATTTGGCTTGAAGTTTAAACATGTGGATAAAAGAAATGATCTTCAATTGCATAGGCGTTATCGGATCCATGTTAAATTTATGGTGACGTAGAATCACCCGCAAGCGTGTGTAATGATACACATAGAAATTTAATTTCCTCAGAATAGTCCTTAGCACGTTCAAGGACGAACGTTTGTTTAAGTGGGGGAGAATGTGACGACCCGGTAAATCGTCTCACGGGTTACCGCTCCGTCTTCCCAATATATGTATCATTGTGCCTTGTTATCACTGTTATACATAATTTAATCGAGTAATTTGCATTTGGACTAAAATCGATAAGAAATGAGACACTTAGTCTTTTTCAAGGAGGCTTAAGTTGTAAAAGTCAACTGTATGTTGACCTATGAGTGAGGAGGCTCGGATGTGAATCCGATGATTCTAATAGTTTCGGGAGATGATTTATGACTTAGGAGTGAAATCAGAATTTGTTTTGGAGGTTCCGTGTAGAATTAGGCTTGAATGGTGAAGTTAGAATTTTGGCGATTTCCGGTTAAAAGGTGAGATTTTGATCTGAGAGTCAGAATGGAATTCTGAAAGTTTTTGTAGCTTCGATATGTGATTTATGACTTGTGTGCAAAATTTCAGGTCATTCGGACGTGGTTTGGTTGGGTTCGGATCAAAAGAGCGATTTAGAAGATTTTGAATCCTTAGGCTTGAATCCGATGCAAATTTGATAATATGATGTGGATTTTAGCCTTATGATGGTTGGAACAAGTTTAAATAAGGTTATGGAATATGTATTCATGTTTGGTTGAAGTCCCGAGGGTCTCGAATGGATTTTGGGTGGTTGATGGAGTTTAACTTTGGCATTTCAAGAAGGTGTCGATGTCGTACCTTCAAGAATAAGTGGTATAAAATTATGTAAATGAACTCCAATTCAGTATTTTTTTTAAAGCATTAGATCCGTATCAAAATTTTAGAGCCATAGCAAAAATAATCGTCCAAGTCGGACATCGTATGAGAAAGTTATGCATATTTTTGTGACAAGGAAAATATCTACCGAAATGTGAGATCCGCGACCAAAGTGCGAATCGCACATCACATATGCGAACCGCGTTTTTGACATTTTGGTCGCGGATTGACGCAGAAAGTTGGGCGAAGATCCGCGACCAAAATGCGAATTGCATATGTGAAGAGCGGGCCGCGTTTTTGACATAAAGGATCGCATTTTCGACTTGACAGGGGTGTTTTAACTAGATTTTTGACACTTATTAAGTAGAATCCAATGGTCATCTTATTCTATAAGACCCATTTTCGTTACCACGAAGAGGAACACCTCCAAACACCATAGAATCACCATAAATCAACTTCAAAACCATATTCAAAGGAGATTTTCATGGACAAATCCTTAAAGGAGGAGCTTGTGTCATCTTAAACATAGTTGGGGCCATAGAACTAGGATTGAAGCGAATCTTGAAGTAATTTTTGGGAGATTTTCAAGAGTAATCTCGGGGTAAGTGTTCTTTATCATAAATCATTCATAGATCATGATTCCATACTCATTTATATCATGAATCCATGAATTTATGGAAGAAAAATCAGATTTTTACCAAATCTTCCAAGAATTAAAATTTAAGATTTGAAAGCCAATCTGATGTCGGAATTTGATAATTTTTGTATGGTTTAACTCGTATCGGAATGGGTTACCACATTTTGTGAGTTTTGTATGATTATGAGAAGTAGGCCCCACAGGCAATTTTGAATTAAATTTCGGATTTTAATCCGGAAAATTTGTAAATTCATATGAAATTAGTTTCTACTATTTGTATTGAGTGTATAAAATTATTTGTGACTAGATTTGAAGCGTTCGGACACAAAGTTTCAAGGCAAAGGTTTGTCGGAACCTTGAATTCAATTGCATAGCGAGGTAAGTGTTTGTTCTAACCTTAGATTGAGGGATTAAGACTTGTTTGTTATGTGCTACTAGCTCAATTATTGGGAGACAACGTATATGTGAGGTGACGAGTACCTACGCGTTGTTGATGGGTTAAAGCATGCGGGTGGGACACGTTCATTGTAATTTATTTTCTTCTTTGATCATAATACCCATGTGCAGACTATTTACTTGCTAAATTGAATGTCTATCCGTACATATGGATTATTCGTGGTAATTGAGCATTGTTTCTGAATCAGAGATTGGCACAGTGGAACCATTATTGACATAATAATTGATTATGCTTATTTTATCTCCCTGTTGTTATATGTGCACTGTTGCATGGTAAGGGAGAGTTAATGCACGAAGGGTGATGCCGTGCCATATTTACTATTTTATGGTGAGGATGAGAGTAAAAGCACGAAAGGCGATGCCATGCCATATTTACTGTTTTATGGTGAGGATGAGAGTAAAAGCACGAATGGTGATGTCGTGCCATATTTACTATTTCATGGTGAGGATGAGAGTAAAAGCATGAAGGGTGATGCCGTGCCATATTTACTATTTTATGGTGAGGTTGAGAGTACAAGCACGAAGGGTGATGCCGTGCCATATTTACAGTTTTATTCACTATGTTTGTTCATCTTGTTGGTTGAAGGTTTATTGACTGTTCTTGACATCATTCCCTATTGTAGTTGTTCTTTCTTATTCATTGGCAATTCGTTGTGCTTTAATTATCCGTTATCACTATGTGTGTTCTCCCCTTCCCCAGTTTATATTATTTATGTATTTTATACTCCGCTATAGATGCATATACAGTTATAACTGCACAGGTTTATCTGGAGTCTGGTTCTAGCCTCGTCACTACCTCACTGGGGTTAGGCCAGGCACTTACCAGTACATGGGGTCGGTTGTGCTGATACTACACTCTGCACTCTTTTGTGCAGATCTCAGTGCCGCAGGCTTCGGGCAGTAGAAAGCTTCCAGCTTTGTGATTATCAGGCGACCCAAGGTAGTACTGCAGACGTCAGCAGATCTTGACATCCCCTGCCCATTTCCTTTACCTGTCTCTTCCACGTAGTCCAGAGACAGTATTTTGTTATTTCTTTTAGAACCTTATTTGTAGTACTCATAGACAGTCTGTGAAAACTGTGACACTAAGTCTTGGGTAGTTTGTTAAGAAGATCGTGTTTTGAAATATTCTATGCATTCTGCTCGTTAAAATGGTGTTGTTTATTTATTGTTGATTTTAGTTTGAATTGATTTTGAATGAAAACGTGGTAAATGATTCGGTTGATTGGCTTGCCTAGCTTTCACTAGTAGGCGCCATCACGGCTCCCGAGGGTGGGAAACTGGGTCGTGACAACATTAAACTCCCAATTGCGGAAGCATATGGAATAATTCTCATCTGCTCGCGCTCTTCTGCTGTCTTGGGTGACTACTCCTTTGACAATTTTATGTGATTTGCTAAAGGAGTAGTCCTTGGTTTAGCATCACTCATCTAGAATCTGACCAACACCTTCTCAATGTACTGCTCCTGGGATAGATTTAAAGTGACAGCAGATCTAACTCGAGAAATCCTAATCCCCATAATCTGCTTCGATGCACCCAAATCTTTCATCTCAAACGCTGAAGACGGGCTTGCCTTCAAATTGTTTATCTCCCTCATATTGATCTTGCAATCAAAATATCATCCACATACAAGAGTACACATAAGAATCAGTGTATTTCTTGAAGTTACAACACGGATCCTTTTCAGCCGTGCAAAAACCACTTTGATCATGAAGGAGTCAAACTTCTTGTACCATTGCCTAGGTGCTTGTTTCAATCCATACAAGATCCTGTTGAGCTTACAAACTATGTGTTCCTTTCCCGAAACTACAAATCCTTCTGGTTGTTGCATATATATCTCCTTGTCCAGATCTCCATGCAAATATGTTATTTTTACATCCATTTGCTCAAGATGCAAATTCTCCGATTCAACAATACTCAACAGAATTCGGATAGTAGTTAATTTCACAACAGGAGAAAATATTTCAGCATAATCAATACCTTTCCTTTATGAATATCCTTTAACCACTAACCGTGCCTTGAACCTTCTTTTACCATCAGGTTCTACCTTGATTCTGAACACCCACTTGTTCAACAAGGCTTTCTTTCCAGCAGGTAACTCAGTCAACACCCAAGTGTTGTTCTTCTCAAGGGAGCTCAACTCATCATCCATGGCTTGCTCCCACTTGATTGAATCCTCCACCTGTAGGGCCTCATCGAAAGACTCTGGTTCCCCTTCATCAGTCAGCAACAGATAATGTAATGAGGGTGAATACCTGTCTGGTGCTCTGATGGTCCTCGATGTTCTCCTCAACACCTGCTCAGGTGTCACTTTCTCCACTATAGGTTCTTCAGCAACATCGTCTGGAGTTGGTTGAGTTTCTTTCGTAACATCTGTAGGTGTACTGTTCTGCAACTCAATCTCAACTCCCACTTGCTTTGTAGTCTCTAAAACCTTGTGCTCTATGTTCTTGTATAGGACAGACTCATCAAATGTCACATCACAATGTCTCAGGATCTTTCTGTTCTTGTCATCCCTAAATCTGTAACCAAACAAGTCAGAACCGTAGCCTGTGAAGTAACACTTCACAGCCTTAGTATCAAGCTTGTCTCTTTTCTCTGGATCAACATGAACATAAGTCGTGCAACCAAAAGTTCTCAAGTATGAGTACTTGAGGTTCTTTTCAGTCCACACCTCCTCTAGGATCTTGAACCCTAGGGGAACTGATGGTCCCCTGTTGTTTAAGTATGCAGCTGTGCTCACAGCATCTGCCCAAAACATTTTAGGCGGCCCATAGTGTATCCTCATGCTCCTTGCACGCTCATTCAATATTTTGTTCATCCTCTTAGCAACTCCATTCTGCCTAGCCTAACCGGGAACTGTTCACATCAATATGATCCCCTCAGCTGCAGAATGATTTGAACTCTAACTTGTCATACTCTCCTCCATTGTCAGACCTCAGGCATTTGATCTTCAAACCAGTTTGATTTTCAATTTCAGCTTTCCACCTCTTGAAAGTCACAAACACATCTGAATTATGCTTCAAGAAATAGACCCATACCTTCCTGCTGAAATCATAAATGAAGGTGACATAGAACCTGGATCCTCCAAGTGATGAAACTGGGGATGGTCCCCAAACATCTGTATGTATCATTTCCAACCTTGCTTTCTTAGGCTCTCTAGCAGTCTTTGTGAAGCTAACTCGTTTCTGTTTTCCCATAACACAGCTTTCACAAAGACCCATGTCAATAGACTTCAGGCCCTCTAATGCTCTTTTTGCGACCAGCATCTTCATTCCCTTAGCACTCATGTGTCCAATTCTGTTGTGCCACAGACATGAACTGGAAGTACTCTCAGCGACAACAACCATGTTAATACACCCTGCAGTGGCGTACAAAGTTCCAGATTTTGTGCCACGAGCTACAATCATAGCACCCTTCATAATTTTCCACGAACCTTTTCCAAACTCTGTTGTATAGCCTGTGCTATCCAACTGACCAACAGAGATCAAATTCTTCTTAAGAACAGGAATATATCTGACATCCTCTAATGTCCACTGGTTTCCCGATGGGGTCTTTATGCAGACATCCCCCTTTCCTTCAATCTCCAAGGCTTTGTTGTCAGCAAGATACACCTTTCCAAAATTTTCAGATTTGAAATTTTGGAACAACTCCTTGCCATGTTGATTTTGGCCTTTCGACTTGCTTCGCCCCCTTTGGTCAACACTGAGAGCACTGCCCGATGAATCTCTCACTTCTCATTTGCGAATGCTTTCGCTATGAACAACATCACGGATTTCATCAAACTTCAGCTTCTTAGATCCACGGGAACTGTTAATCGCAGCAACAACAGTATCCCAAGGCTTGGGCAGAGATGACATCAAAATCAATGCCGTAATTTCATCTTCGAAATTAATTTCCACAAAACTCAGTTGACTCACAATCATATTAAACTCATTTATATGATTTGCAGCAGATCCATTCTCAGACATCTATAAATTGAACAATCTACGCATCAAATATACCTTGTTCATCGCCGATGGTTTTTCGTACATATTTGATAGCGCCTTCAATAGATCTGTTGTAGTCTTCTCCTTGACGATGTTAAAAGCTACGTTTTTTGACAAAGTCAATCGGATCAGTCCTAACGCCTGGCGATCCTTGATCTTCCACTACTCCTCTGTCATGGGAGCCGACTTCACCCCAGTCAAGTGTTCGCGAAGATCTTTCTGGTACAAATAGTCTTCCATCTGCATCTTCCAGAAAACGAAATCGGATCAATCAAACTTCTCGATTCCAAGCTTCGAACTCTCCATCTTTAGTGATCGTGTTGAATCTCCTTAGCTTTGATACCAGTTGTTAGGATCGATTCCTTTAACACTCAGATAGAAAGATGTTCTTCGGAGAAGTAGAAGAAGAAGAAGAGAAAATTCGGTTAGAGGAGAGATAAAGTAGAGAGAGTTTCGTGGGAAAAGAGAGAGAGAGAAATATTTTCGTGGTAACACCACGTGGGTAAACTTCCACGGCGGTGGGATATATATTAATAATATTGGGTATTTATAATTACAGAGTATAAAAGGGGAATAAACAGTACAGCCTAAAATTTGGTCAGGGGCAGTGTTCGGAAGGGGGGCTTCCACCATCACCCCCCGCCCCCGCAACCTCACACCCGGTAAAATTTCACACATCGGGCCTAAATTATCTCACAGATGATTTGATTCTGATTGCTAGAGCAAAACCGTTCCTCATTTGTTGGCGTTTTAAGGCCATAAAATAGGAATTGCGCCCCATTTCTAGAATTTTATGTGCTATAACCTACGCCATTTTCATGCATCCATGTGACCGGACCCGAATCACATAAAATTTTGTCGGCCCATAAAATGACCTAAGGAATAATAGTAATCATTTAGCCATGACCGTTCATTATTTTTTGATATTTTAGGTCCATGAAAACGAATTCCGCCTGACTCTCTGATTTTCTTGTGCTATAGCCCACGCCATTGAAATGAATTTGGGCGACCATACCCGAATCGCCTAAAATTTTTCCCGCCCATCAAAAGTGACCCAAGGATCAATAGTCATCGCTTCGCCATGATCGTTCCTCGTTATTTGGGGTTTTAGGCCTATAAAATAGGAATTTCGCCCAATTCTCAGATTTTCGTGTGTTATAGCCCACGCCATCTGCATGCATCATGCTTGTTCTTCATCATGGACTATAGCACATGAAAAATTAAAAATCGTGTTGAATTCCTGTTTTATGACCTAAGACTCTAAAAACAAAGAACGGTCATGGTGAAGCAGTGATTATTCTTCATTATGTCGTTTCTATCAGGCCCGCAAAATTATAGGAGATTCGGAATCGGTCGTTTCTTTTACTCCTTGTAGGAGGAGTTCTGGCTGGAGGAGCCACTCCTTTCCTTGTTGGGACTGCTGACTTTATAGCTTTCACATGATCCTCCAGACGTTGTCCTTCTCATATCCATACACTCCCTCATTCTCACTCTTTTCTTCGTCATTGGCTATGTTTTGAGCATCATGCTCCTCATGACTGTTCACAACTTCTTTTTCTTTTTCACCCCATCATCATCCTCATCCTAAGTCTTACTAAAAGAAAGGCCATTAGAAGTCTCCTTTTGCACTGATTCTTTACTTCCTTCCCCTCAACCATAGTGTAAGGCTTGCCTTAGGCAAATTCCACATTGGTGTAGGCGAATCCCACATTGGTTGGAGAGGAGAACGAAGAGTGCCTTATAGGGGCTTGGATACCTCTCCCTTGTAGACGCGTTTTAAAACCGTGAGGGGCGAAGGCTCCAAAGCGGACAGTTTCTACAAGCGGTGGCCTTGGCTGTTATAGTTGGTATCAGAGCCGGTGCCGGGCTGGTGGTGGGGCAAACCCAGTGGTGGGGCAAACCTCAGCGAGGACGCTGAGTCCCAAGGGGGAGTGAGTGTAAGGCTTGCCTTAGGCAAATCCCACATTGGTGTAGGCGAATCCCACATCGGTTGGAGAGGAGAACGAAGAGTGCCTTATAAGGGCTTGGATACCTCTCCCTTGTAGACGCGTTTTAAAACCGTGAGGGGCGAAAGCTCCAAAGCGGACAGTTTCTACAAGCGATGACCTGGGCTGTTACACACAGGCTCCAAATGCATTGCACGCGCTGTTAGTCTGTTGTTAAAACTTGTTTGCTGTGATTAATTATACCAAGTTTACACCTATTACCAATTAGTTAATCATGTAAAGCTTGGACACCCTGCAAGATTTCACACGTCGGGCCTAAATTATCTCACAGATGATTTGATTCTGATTGCTAGAGCAAACAACAAAAACTGCAACACCATCATAAATGCAGTTATAGTGACTTTAACTTTGAAAAATAGGAGTTGAAGTTATATGCATTGGCGTTAGTGGCGGATCTACATGGTTATTTGTCTTTGACAAGATTTAGTAAATTTGCATGGGCAATATAAAAATATTTAGATAAATTTTAAGTGAGCACCAATTACAAAACTCCCTTTTCCTCTTTTTTTTTAAAATTTATATCGGTGAGCACCCACGACTTTAAAATTCTGGATGCGTTATTGATTTCCGTATAAAAAAATATTTATAAAATCACACTACTTAATAGATAATTATAGATAAATCTCTAGATAACCATTATTATATTCGTAATAAGGTAAAAATGATAAATTATCACATACTAAAAATTATTGTTTCTTTCCCAAAGACTCATAAAGAATAAGACCTATCTTTGGAAGAATTTTCTGGTTCCATTACAAAAAGTTGGGACTACTAACATCTCTCAAATACAAGACGGTTACAACTCATATATTTGGAAAAGCATATGCAGGTAGGATGGAAAAAATATATTCATGTGACAAAATGCGCCATAGGACGAGGCAAAAATATTAATCTCTGTCATGATAATTGGAAAGAAGAAACATTAGACGGCCCCCAAATTATGGTAAAGAAGAACTCCAAAGTATGTCATATTATTCATAACTCTAAATGGAACCAGAAAATTCATCAATTGATCTCGTTGAAAAATTTAAAAAAAAAAGAAAAAGAAAAACGCCCAACTATATCCTTAACGTTTACGATTTGTCTAATATTTCCCTCTGTTCGTCTTTTGGTCTATGAAAGTTGCAAGTGTTGTCTTTAGTGTCAAATATATATGTACCTCCCATTAGCTGTTTTTCACCGTGAAAAATATTTATTGGTTTAATTTAGTTGATATGGTGAAAGCCACCACGTAGTAGTATATATTTGAACTTGTTAAATTGTTTAATGATATAATTGGACATTTTCAATTGCGTAGAGGTATATTTCAAATTATTATAGTTGAATAACTCTTATCATAAGATGCTGCAGAAGTAGAACAGTTTGGTTGCTCTTTTATCCAAAAGCGCTAGCTGTTGACTTTTTGGCTTAGTTTAGAATCCCACATCGGTAGTTAACAAATTGGGAAGGAGGTTTGGAGATTATAAATTAACTCCTCCTCCTTCAATGTTAGTATTCCAACAAACTCTCTTCTCCCACATTAATAAAAAGCGGGCTGTTTGAGCGGTGTTCGGAGACTAGGCTAAATTGGCCGAACTCCGTTAACAAATTTTCGGGTGTGTTCTTTCTTTGTCTCTTTTATTATTCCGCTTTATTTCTTTTCTGTTGTAGTATAATATTCAATATAATTTGTCGGGTATTTGTATTAGTGTTCTGTCTAGTTCATTTGTTTTTGAACTAGTTCATTTCACTAGTTGTGTTGTCGTAGTGGGAAAATTACCCGATTTTCCCAACAATTGGTATCAGAACCAAGGTACTATCAAAGTATGCTCTGTGGTTGCAGCATAGTCTGATCTTCCACATCAGAAAAGATTTATCTTGGTAACTGAACTGAAGGTTCACCTTTGGGTTGTTTGAAATTTGTTGTAATATTGAATATCATATATTGAGTCTGTCATGGCAAATAAAGATCAAGAAACGAAGGGTGCTGTCACAAATATTCCATCTGGGGTGTCGGGCACCTCGTCATCATGGTCGAGGTTCCCGGTGTCCAGTTTGAAATTGGCGGTGGAGATATTTAATGGCACTGGCCATTTCGGCATGTGGCAAGGAGAGGTCTTGGACTCTCTTTTCCAACAGGGTCTTGATATTGCTATTGAAGAAGAGAAACCAGAAGAAGTAGAGGATAAAGACTGGAACATCATCAACCGGTTGGCGTGCGGAACTATTCGATCCTGCCTGTCCAGAGAGCAGAAGTATGCCTTCAAAAAAGAGACTTCTGCACACAAATTGTGGAAGGCTTTGGAGGACAAGTTTCTGAAAAAGAACGGTCAGAACAAACTCCTCATGAAGAAAAGACTGTTCCGATTTGACTACCAATCAGGTACTACTATGAATGAACACATCA
>MCJB01052174.1:0-21202 GCA_002018475.1 Nicotiana obtusifolia | reverse complement strand
CTGTAAGTACCCCACTTGCTCCTCATTTGAAATTGAGTAGCCGTTTATCTCCGACGACTGATGAAGAACGAGAATACATGGCCAAAGACCCGTATGCAAATGCAGTTGGAAGTTTGATGTATGCAATGGTGTGTACGAGACCAGACATTTCACAGGCTGTTAGTGTTGTTAGCAGGTACATGCATGATCCGGGCAAGGGTCATTGGCAAGCTGTGAAATAGATTCTACGGTATCTTCAAAATACCGTAAATATTGGATTGACATTCGAGCGGGATGAATCACTTGGTCAATGCATAGTTGGATATTGTGATTCTGATTATGCAGGTGATTTGGATAAGCGGCGTTCTACAACTGGCTATTTGTTTACTTTAGCAAAAGCGCCAGTTAGTTGGAAGTCTACCTTGCAGTCAACGGTAGCTTTGTCTACAACAGAGGCAGAGTATATGGCAATTACAGAGGCTGTGAAGGAAGCAATTTGGCTTTATGGGTTGCTTAAAGACTTGGGAGTTGGTCAGAAACAACTTGAGGTATATTCTGACAGTCAGAGTGCTATTCATTTAGCAAAGAATCAAGTCTTTCATGCACAGACGAAGCACATTGACGTTCGCTATCATTTTGTGCGGGAGATTCTCGAAGAAGAAGAGATACTTCTCCAGAAGATTCACACTACGGAGAATCCTGCAGATATGCTGACCAAGGTGGTTCCAAGGGCCAAGTTCGAACACTGTTTGGACTTGGTTAATGTCTTGCACATTTGAAGTTTGGCGCCTAGTGGCGCAAATTTGAAGCACCACGAAACTGTTTTTTGTTATGTTTGTTTGAAAAGATTTGTATTTGGTGGAACTTGAAATTAAGCCAAGGTGGAGATTTGTTGACTTTTTGGCTTAGTTTAGAATCCCACATCGGTAGTTAACAAATTGGGAAGGAGGTTTGGAGATTATAAATTAACTCCTCCTCCTTCAATGTTAGTATTCCAACAAACTCTCTTCTCCCACATTAATAAAAAGCGGGCTGTTTGAGCGGTGCTCGGAGACTAGGCTAAATTGGCCGAACTCCGTTAACAAATTTTCGGGTGTGTTCTTTCTTTGTCTCTTTTATTATTCCGCTTTATTTCTTTTCTGTTTTAGTATAATATTCAATATTATTTGTCGGGTATTTGTATTAGTGTTCTGTCTAGTTCATTTGTTTTTGAACTAGTTCATTTCACTAGTTATGTTGTCGTAGTGAGAAAATTACCCGATTTTCCCAACACTAGCTGCATCTGGAATAACTTTTATGAGTATTTTGTTTTATGTACTATATGAGAACTCATGCACAAAAAGAAATGTCGACATTTCACTATGTTTCACAGTATTCTAAAGACGTACTCTAACATTGTAGTCACATATTCGTTTCTGCAGTGTAACCCTGTCTAGGTGGCATGCCAACTATGCATCCATGTAGATTATGCACACGTTTCCACGGGCTAGGATTAGTCCATATTTGAGTCATTTGCCCTACACCAGCTAGCAAGCTGCAATACTTTAGAACATGTACTTCCCTTTCAACACTTTATTCTATCATTTTAGTTTTAATGTTAAACTTTAAAGGTTGGAAGACTTGTAAGGAGGAAATTGTAGCATATGTGGCGAAAAGACTGCGATTCGAAAGTGAAGGCATATTTTTTTTATTAATAATGTAGGAGTATATATGTTCCTTTTAATGGATTTTACTTAAATCCAACCCATGATCTGCCACCCACAAAAGTTAGAGAGAGGGATCTCTATCTCCACCTCAAAAGTAGCTTTATGGCTCTGCACATTCTTAAGCTAACACA
The DNA here is from genome assembly GCA_002018475.1 of Nicotiana obtusifolia. Taxonomy (NCBI): domain Eukaryota; kingdom Viridiplantae; phylum Streptophyta; class Magnoliopsida; order Solanales; family Solanaceae; genus Nicotiana; species Nicotiana obtusifolia. Next base: position 19,386 of record MCJB01052174.1, on the reverse strand, counting down.
ACACACTTCCTAACGTGCCAACTGCGTTCAAACGAGCCCTTAGAGTTGGCTCCTCCCTTTATATAATCAAATGGTTTCTTCACCAATCATACACACCGCAAAAAACCATTATTCATATCTACTCCAAGGTTTCTATAGTCCAATAACTAAGAGATATATACAATGTCGGGCATTTTCAAGATTATTGGATTCGAGAAGAGAAGGTCATCGTGTTCAGATGGAGACGGTGACAGAGATGATGCATATGGGTATGACTATGCTCCAGCAGCATGCTTAGAGGGAGGTGGTGATGACGATGATGGAGACTATGACTATGCTCCTGCAGCATCCTTGGAAGGCGATGCCGATGACGATGATGGAGATTATGATTATGCTCCAGCTGCATAAATTCAATGGACGCTCTTGGCAGTGGCAAATCTAGAGTAGATACAGCGTATTTGGTCAAAACTCACAACTGCTGGTTCATACATGAGGAAGAAATAGGAACCTTGGTTTTAGTTAATCCTAATCTATTTCTTAGATATATATATAGGTTTATATACTAGTTGAAACTTTTTGCGGCTGAGGTCTGCACTACTCTGAGATCACTAGCTTAGTAGATGTACCTCCTTTTGTTTAGCCGTAAAACGCTACAGTTAAATTTGATACGTGATTTATAGACAAGAGAGCTAATTTGATCAAAAAATGATAGAGAAACAAGATTTAAAATGAGACTTAGCAATTGAAATTAAAGAAGATAACAAATTTGATTCCGAGGACAAAAATGGAAGCAATGATAAAAAGCAAATAAAATTGTTTAATTGATAACAAAAGTAAAATATAGCATCTGCTTGCCAAGGATTATTTGTGTTGCAATAGTTGTTGAGCCGACTATTTACCGTTTTACCTGAGGAAACAAGATCGCTATGGTTTAATGTAAGCATATGGCTTTGGCACATTCTCAGGTATATTACACACTTTCTAGTCCAGAGTTGGCACTTCCCCTTATATGAGCAAATGGTTTCCTCACCTATTCAGACTACAACAATAATTCGCCATATCCTATATTCAAATAAACATAAACAACATCCAATATCATATTTCAGTATTTACATAGTCCAATAACCAAGAGTTATATAAAATGGCTACCATTTTCAAGATTATTGGGCTCGAGAAGAGAAGGTCGTCGTATTCAGATGGAGATGATAATGGAGACGATTGGTACGATTATGCTCCAGTAGTATGCTTAGAAGGAGGTAGTGACGACGATGACGGAGACTATGATTACGCTCCTGCAGCATTCTTGGAAGGCGATGACAACGATGATGAAGTGTTGGCCTGAGTAAGTTTTGTTTTGATAAGTAACAAAGGAACACACGCATGAACTAGGTCCATACACAGTGTACACAGGGCACGGGCAGATTCAAGCACAAGGCATGCACGTGAAGGGAATAAGCATAAAATTGTTATATCTGATATTCCCTAAACGAAAAGGCTGCATAATTGATAAGGAGCATGATTCCTTACTTGAAGAGAACTCTATCCTAGATAAGGAAAGAGTTAGAAGTTGTTGATAACTAAAACTCTTCATGTTGCAAACAATTCCTATCTGTTTCAAGTGTGCTACCCTAAAGCTACATATAGTCTTAATCTTCTTTATAGAAATATATAGGTTTATATAATATATTAGTTGAAATATTTTGCGGCTGATCAGGTCTACACCAAGATGTTAGGGACTCTGAGATCACTTGCTTATTAGATGTATCTTTTTCTTGACAATATTGACATGGATTATATATAGTTAAATGTATTCTCTCTTGATATTGTGACAGTATGATTCATATTCCATAATTTCTCAGGAGATATTTAATAACGATCAGAAAACTATAGAATAGCTTAACCTATTCCATATGCGTTGCATGCGTTATCAGTCAATTATTAAAGTAAAAAGGTTCAAATATACCTTAAAGTTTGCGATTTGCCTAATACGTTTTCCTCTGTCTTTCGGTCTATGAAAGTTTCGACAGTTAATTTTGCCTCAAATATGTCCCTCCCATTGGTAGTTCTGCACCGTGAAAAAAATTGGTCTTATTTAGCTGATGTGGTGAAATCCCGTAGGAGTATAGTTGAACTTTTTAAATGGTCTAGTGATATAATTTGGATATTTGCAATTGCTTAGAGGTATATTTCAAATTATTGTAGAAGATATACATAAACAACTTGATAGTTTAGGGATACAACTTCATAAGATGCTGTAGAAAGAATAGTTTGCTTTCTCTTTTACCCAAAAGCTCTGCATCTGTAAAGCATTCTGTTTTATATACTACTTGAGAACTCACGCACAAAAAGGAATGTCGACATTTCACAACATTTCTGGTCACTCGACATAGTAGTCACATATTCGTTTCTGCATTTTAGTCAACATAGAATGTCAAAACTTCCACGTGTAATGCACACGTTTCCACGGACTAAGATTAGTCCATATTTGGGTCATTTGCCCTACACCAGCAAGCTGCATTATTTTGGAACATGTACTTCCCTTTCAACACTTTATTCTATCGTTTTAATTTTTACGTTAAACTTTGCAGGTTTCACTTGCAAGGAGGAAATTGTATCATATGTGGCGGAGAGGCTGCGTTTTGAAAGTGAAGTCTGCAATGATGATGATCGTTTATATATTTATATGTACTTTTTAATGGATTTTAACAAAGGCTATCTGTTTCACGAAGCATACTCCGTTAACACGCAAGGTCTAGGTATTAGAAAACCTTCTCGGTATGTACTCTTGGGAGAATCTTGCGATAGGATCCCTGAAGAGACTATTACAGAACCTCTAAATTACGACGAAGCTCTACAGCATATAGATGTTGAAAAATGGATTACTGCTATGAAATCTGAAATGGGGTTTATGTACTCCAATAAAGTCTGGGATCTTGTGTAACTACCTGCGAGAGTCAAACCTATTGGCTGTAGATGGATCTATAAGAAAAAAGAGAGGAGTGGATGGAAAAGTGCAAACTTTTAAAGCAAGGCTTGTTGCGAAAGGGTTTACTCGGAAAGAAGGGATCGATTATGAGGAAACTTTTTAGACCGGTAGCCATGCTTAAATCAATTAGAATCCTCTTATCTATTGCTGGTCATTATGATTATGAGATCGGGCAAATGGATGTCAAGACCGCTTTCCTTAATGGAAGTCTTGATGAGTGCATTTATATGGCACAACCAGACGGTTTCAAGAAAAGCGGTAATGAACACATGCTATATAAGTTGAACAAATCCATTTATGGATTGAAGCATGCATCTAGGGCATGGAGCACTTGTTTTGACAAGTCGATTAAGACTTTTGGTTTGATCAATGTGAAAACGAGTCTTGTGTCTATAAAAAATGGGATGGAGAAAAAGTAGCGTTTTTGGTACTGTATGTAGACGATATCTTGCTCATAGGAAATAATGTGGGCATGTTGATTTCAGTCAAGGAGTGGTTGTCCTCACACTTTGATATGAAAGACTTGGGATAAGCAGCTCATATCCTTGGGATCAAGCTCACGCGAGATCGCAAGCAAAGGATATTAGGCTTGTCTCAAGCACTTTATATTGATACTATCCTCGCCAGATTTAGCATGCAAGATTCCAAAAAAGGATTTCTTTCTTTTAGGCATGGAATCTCTCTGTCCAAGGATCAGTCCCCTAAAACGGCTGATGAGATAGAGAAGATGAAGGCGGACCCTTATGCTTCTGCTGTAGGGAGCCTTATGTATGCAATGCTATGTACTAGACCTGACATCTGTTTTGTTGTTGGCATAGTTAGCAGATTTCAGCCTAATCCTAGGAGAGAACATTGGACTGCCGTTAAGCATATAATCAAGTACCTGAAAAGGACTAGGGATTATATGTTGGTTTTTCAGTCAAGCGATCTTGTACCCATTGGGTATACAGACTCAGATTTCCAGTCAAATAAAGATTCTAGAAAATCTACCTCAGGAAATGTGTTTACCTTAGGAGGAGGAGCCATATCTTGGAGGAGTATTAAGCAATCATGTGTTGCTGATTCCACCATGGAAACCGAATATGTGGCTGCCTCTGAGGCTGCCAAGGAGGCTGTTTGGCTCGAGAACTTCTTCAAAGAGCTTGGTGTTGTCCCTTCAGTACAAGCACCAATTATACTTTATTGTGATAATAGTAGTGCGGTTGCAAACTCGAAGGAACCACGAAGCCATAAGAGGAGTAAACATATTGAGCGTAAATATCATTTAATTCGTGACATTGTTCAGAGGGGAGGAGTAAAAGTTTTGAAGATTGCATCAGCGGACAATTTGGCAGACCCGTTTATCAAAAGCTTGCCGCAGAAGATTTTTGACAAGCATGTGGAAGAAATGGGTATTAGAGTTGTAGATGCATGGTTATGAGTCTAAGTGGGAGATTGTTAGGATATTCTATTAACCATGTGGTTTGATTATAGTATTATGTTTTATTTATTGGAATAATTGTATATTTATTTATTCAATTCAATGAAGTCTTAATTCAAATAGATCATTTGTTCATATGTGTGCCCTTTACTTATATAGTAGACGATTTAAGGTATGGAGCTTTAGCTCATGCGTGGAAGATTAAATTGTCGGTTCTTATAAGTTATAAAGTTAGTGTTCACAATAAAAGATGAAACTGGGCAAAGCATCTTGATGATTGTAGCATAAGATTAAATTATAATCTATCTTGATTATGGGAATGGTTCAGTTCCGACTTCTTATGCTAGTACATTTTTGTGTATTGAACGGACCAAGTAGAGATAAGTGTTTTTGTACTGAATATATAAAACTACCTCTCTAGCTCATTGAATGTTCTTATACTCTTTGATATAATTGTTATGATCAATGTGCTTCGTTCATTATTTTGATTTATTAAAAGGTACGACTCAACTGCGAGTTAATGTATTCTTGGTAAATTGAATAATGGCAAAGTGCATTTGTGAAATAATAATTAGTTGATAGAATCCGTGTCTTGACCATTGAGATTTATGATACCCCTTTATGGATGCTTGAAAGTTTTCATGTGAAAACACTGTAGGTGGATTTTTGTATCCGTCACATGAAATAAGTTAAGCGGAAGTATAACGGATTAAATTAGTCGATGAATTAATTTGTCAGTAATTTAATTTATCTGATTGGTGTTTGTAATCTTAACACGGGAGTTAAAAAAGTTTTAATGAATGATTTCGAAATTAAACTGAGGAGTTCAATTACAGTTTTCTAGTGGAATAAATTATAATTTATTGTAGTAGGATTAATTCATTTATATTTCGAATTAATACAACAATAAGAAGCCTCGTTATTGAATCTGTGGTCCCTACTGTGCCTGAATATTCTAGAACAAGGAAATTAAATAAGAAAATAGTATCCTTGGTGGGTTAGGAGACTGCTACACATTTTTGGTGCGTAGTAGACTCCTACACGTTTTTGGCTATATGTTTTTTTAGGAGGAATATGACTCCAAAGGTTTTTGGTCTTGTTTTCTAACCAAAAAGAAAAAAACGTGAAAAGAAAGAAGAAACCAAAAAAAGGGAAAAATGTGAAAGAAGGCAAATAAGAAAAACAGAAGCAGAAACAAAAACGTGAAAGAAGGCAAATAAGAAAAACAGAAGCAGAAACAAAAACGTGAAAGAAGGCAAATAAGAAAAACAGAAGCAGAAACAAAACCAAAAGTGAGCTTCTGTTTTTGGCAGAATTTTGACAAAAAGGATATTATTTTTCTCAAGTAAAAATACTTGCCACTCAAGTATCACGTTCGGTAAAAATTCAGGATACACAGTAGAAGACCGTAGTCCTGGATAGCGTGAATATCATTGAAGATTTCTGCAGTAACTTCAAGAGGTTAATGTTTCTATCTCGCTAGTGATTATATTTATCTAGCTTACATGTAAGATTATTTGGTCTTGGGTGATTTCTTCCGTTACGTTTATGCCTATCTATCACTAGGGATGTACCACGCCTCAATAAAGATGTGATGTAGCCAGCCACCATGATACGAGTATCAGTTGTTGATTCCACGATTCGTAAAAATAATTTTACTGCAGTTCAAATGCTACCTTCTTTTTAACGGATTTTGATTGATTACTAAAATTCATACCACTAAGCTAGAGAGAGATATTCTATTTCCACCACTAAGATGGAGAATGTGTAACCGTTAACAATGCTAGTCATATTTGATAGATGACATGTAAAGTGAAATTTCCCCAAAAGTAGCTTAAATGCAGCCAAGCTTATGGCTTTAACATTCTTCAGGCAACATGACACACTTCCTAACGTGCCAACCTGCGTTCAAATGAGTCCAGAGTTTGCTCTTCCATTTATATAAAGCAAATGGTTTCTTCACTTAATCATACGCCGCCACAAAAACTATTCTTCATATCTATTCTTAGACATACAACATCCAATATCTCATATTCCAAGATTTCTATAGTCCAATAACTAAGAGATATATACAATGTCTAGCATTTTCAAGATAATTGGGTTAGAGAAGAGAAGATCGTGTTTAGATGGAGACGACGATAGGGATGACGGGTATGATTATGCTCCAGCAGCATGCATAGAAGGAGGTGGTGACGATGATGATGGAGATTATGATTATGCAGCGTGAACTCAATGGAGATTAATCTTGACATTGGCAGATATAGAGTAGGCATAGTGTGTTTGGACACTGCCTCTAATTCATACATAGGAAGAAGTAGCAATCTTGGTTTTACTTAATCCTAGTCTCTTTTTTTTTTAAATAGAAATATTAAGGTTTATATATTAGTTGAAATCTTTTGCGGTTGATGCCTACACTAAGGTGTTAGGGACTCTTGAGATCACTAGCTTATTAGATGTATTTTCTTTTTTGATAATATTAATTTGAATAACTTATACTACATGCAGAAGAGTGACATGGATTATAGTAATATATATTCTATAGTTGGTTACGTGATTTTTTACATCTTTCTGTCCGCCAGCAAATGAATGTAGTTATTCTTAAGATGAAAGGTATAAACATCTGAATCATAAGATCCAGTATCCATTAGCAATTTGCAACACATTCTCCACTAATTAAAGTTGTGAAATTAGCCACGGATGTTTGCATCGGAGTAGACGGTTTACATCATGCCCCTTGGGGTACCATACGATCTTTTGCCGGATCCTACGTGAATGCGGGATGCTTCGTGCATCGGACTGCCCCTTTTATACTCGAATTACAAGGGTAACGTCTCTGTTAGTTTGGGTGCCCGTCTGAATTACTAAAGAACTTGGTTCTTTACAGGGTTCCTTAAACGTGAAGTAAAATAAGCAATAAAGTAAACACGGCAATTTTTACGTGGAAAATCATCCGGCTCTAAAGGTGCAAAACCACGACCTACTGCGTAGGATTTTCAACTTCAACTCCACTAGAATAATTAGCCAAAATATATCAATTACAAGACTGTAATTTATTACTCTAACTTGTAAAGAAAACACTCACTCTAACTCACTATTTGTTTGTAACACTTGATTACAACTCGATTTTCTAAAACACATTTGCTAGACTGACTCGAGAAGAACACAAAACGGGTACTCAGACTAGAGTGAACAAAAAGAAGTTCTTCAGTTGATGTGTAAAAGGATAATCTCAGAAGTCCAAAATAGATAGTTTTTAAACACCTGGACTTCAAGATCTTCAAGGAGTCCTATGCATAGTCAGCTTCTCGTTTTGGCCTCTTCCAAGGTTTTTCTCCTCATGCTATACATGGAATAAGTTTTTTCAACAATGAAGGAAGCCGCTCGGTGCTTAAGTTCTTCTTTGAGTTGAGTAACATCGGCGGAAAGGTTTTCCAGGGCGGATCTAGCTGATTTGAGGCTGACGTCGAGCTTGCGGACAGTTGAACTAAAGACCCTATTATGCTCAATAGTTTTCCTGTACTTCTCTTCTAGCTGGGCATGTTTCGCCTCCACAGCAGCAAGCTCTTTGCTTTTGGAGTTCAAGGCTGCTTCCAAGTTAATCACTCTTTCAGTGGAGGCAGCCTCACAGTCGGATGTAGCAAGAACAGCGTTCTGGATTTCTGCCCATTTGGCCTTGGCCTCATCAAATCTAACCCTTAGCGGCCCAATTTCATGGCTAAGAGTTACCACTTCTTGCTCACTTTTCTGGAAATGAGCCTCGAAAACAACAGCCTCAGTAGCTCTGGTTTCCAGTTCCGAGAGGCGAAGAACAGTCAGGTCCCGTTCCGCCAAAAGCTGATCCCGTTCAGAAGTAAGTTCTTTCTTCTCACGAATCAACCTTTGAAGGCCCTCAGAAGCAAGGAAGTTGGCCTATAAAATAAGAAGAGGTAAAATTTAGAATACATTCATTCAAAAGTAGAGTAAATAACAGAGGAAGGAAGGAACATACCGCCGGGCCGTTATGCATAGCATTGTTCAACAAACACTCTCCCGATATTGTCTGAATCTTTTCCCAGCCTTTTTCTGAAGCCAAAGGCTTCAAGTAATTAGCAAGCTCTACCGGCCATAATAGCAGGTTGCACCCGGTAGAGACCGAAAGAGTAATGTTCCTCCTCCTTTGTAGATCTTCAGAAGGAGCAGCATAATTTTGCCCCAAATTCCCATGAACTGGGGAGTGTGGAAGAGGAATACCTTCTTCATGGTCAGATGCGGCCGATGGGGGTGATGTAGCAACCGCTGGTGGAAGAGTGGACGAAGATGGGAATGATGTAGAAGTTGCTGGTGCTGGTGAAGGTGGAGATGAAGCTAATGGAGTTAAAGAGTGAGAAGCAAGTGCATCAAATGCAATGCTGGTTGTTTGATGCTCGCCAACCAAAGACGGCAAGGACCCGGTACTCAACCCCACAGCACTGGTTACAGCAATTGGGGCTCGAAAGCGGGAGTTTATATTCTACTAAATCATATTCTCCCTAAAGTGTTGAGACGTCGTCTTTAGTTGGTGCAACTAGCTCAACAGGTTGAGCATCCTGTTGAGATGATGAGGATCGTCGCCTTCTATGTAAAGAAGCTCCCTCATCACTAGTTTCTTCATCATCATCGATTATCACAGTGTCTACGATCGGTCCGGAAGGAGGACCAGCCACATCGCCATTGGAGATGACTCGGGGGCATCAATCTTTGCCTTTTTATTATTTTTCCCGGCCGTGGAAGAACATCTTCTCTTTGTTTGTTTATCCTCCATCCGGGGACTCCGTAAAGAAGTATTTGCACCGACACAGGCCCGGAGATACCTGTTCGAGTAAATGCTTCCTGAAGCAGCCTCACTGCATCAGCAGGATCAGCCAGCACGTCCTCCTCGGGGACAGCAACAGAGCCTACAGGTAGACCTAATTCCATGAACAAGTCAGAAGGGTTCAACCAAGTTCTTCATCTACAAATGGAAGCAAGGTAAATTAAAGTTACCATGATTTTTGGCCTTCCACCCGTATTTACGGGCCAGTTCTTTCCACGAACGAGTTTCGCGCGTTGTGAAGTCCAAGATCTTCTGAACCCACCGGTTCAAACCTCCCACCATCGATGGGATCCATCAAGTTGCTAAAACATGCGAAGGGTGAAGATATAGCCATAGAAGAATATCTAGTAAAAGAATACTATACAAAGAACTTACGAGTGTGGTTCCAAGCAACCGGAAAGGATGAATCCATTGCCGGAATGATGTTGTTGGTGACAACTGCAACGAACCGTTCTATCCACCCACGGTCGTTATCATCATCCATGCTAGACAACAAAGCATGGTGGCCACGCTTGCAAAAGTTTATCATTCGCCCGCAGAAGATTTTGGGGGAATAAAGGTTCATCATATGAGCTAGGGTTAGCTCCTCTCCAATTTCTTGGCATAAACGTCGGAGACAGACGATCGTCCTCCACACTGAAGGACTTACTTGTGCAAAACACACCTGGTAGCGAAGGCAAAATTCCGCAATTACGGAATCAAGCTCTCCGCTCAAAGAAAATGCACCCAAAGTAAAGGGATACGTGAAAAAGTATGTAAAACCTTCTTGGGAAGGGTTACTCGCACCGATAGATCAAGAGAAATAATTTCCAACTCATTGCAGCGGCAGTCCTCCTTCACAGCAGGAATATTGGAAGGACGAATGGAAGAAGGGTACCTGCTAACAGCTCATGTATGAGGTCTAGCAGTAGGAAATTTCTCTTCAAAATCCTTCGAAGTACTAAGCCTTATTGGGATGATGGAACCAACTGTTGGGAGAACGAAATCCTCGGTTTTGTTCTTGCTCTTTGTAGAAACAACACTCTTAGAGAAAGAAGCCATTGGAAAAGAAGAAGAAAAGGATTTTGTGTTTAAAGAAAATTAGAAAAAGGATGGAAAACAAGGACGCAAACCAGAAGCTCAAGCAATTGTGAAACGCAAAGGAAAAGAAAGTTGCATATAAGTAAAATTTTGGCGGCTAAATTCATGGCCATGATTACCTCGATAATCAGCAAAAGTTGTGTTGAATCATAGGATGATGCGTGTTCAGGGCATTACATGCGGAGAGACGTGCGTCTAATCAACTGTCAGAGACCTTTAGAGAGAGTTATACTAATTCCCGCCAAAAAGGCATTTCTACCAACTTCCCGGAAACACAAAGTTATGTCACCGGAAAGCAGGGGGACTATCTGTATAGGGAAAAATATGATATGACACGTGGCTGACTAAAAGGAGGACAAGTGAAATCCAAGATGGGAGGCTGAGGACCAAACGCAACCACTCTGCTTGTCACCAGAAAGGATAATGTTCATAAAGGTGTATTAAATGCTTCGCCTGTAGCATTTACTAAGGAATATTCTGCAGCATTAAGAGCGACGGTCTGTTATAGAGAATTTGGCATTTATGTTCACCGTTACATCTTCATCAATGACCCTCATAATTGACATTAAAGGAGGGCACGATCCTAGGACCTTTTTCCCTAGACATAGCTATAAATAGTGAGCTGAGTGACCATTGTAAAGGAGGAAGAATTTTCTGGCAAAACATATACTATATTCTATACAAAGCTTCATACAATTTTACTTTCTTGCTTTCTGATCTCATCATTGCTATGTCGGGAAACCGTGTTAACGGAACCGCCATCTTTGCTATTTCATCTACATTCTGAGCTAAGTATTGTATATTTCTTCGATTATTGTATTATTTCAGGATCAAATTAGTTCACTTGTCTAAAAACTACGTATAAATTCAACTATACCGTTTTACAGGTAAATAACTACCTCCACCCCTCACCAGCTAGATGGAAAGTTTAAAATTTGAGATGTTAAGTATATCATAATAGTTAATGAGACCATAAAAACTTGTCGAATAAAATAAAAAGTCTAAGTAAAATCGTTTTTGTTTCAAAAGAGATTATCTCTCGTTTTGAAAAAAAAAATCTATCTTTTGAAAAATCTACTAAAAAGAAAATAAAGTTACATGAACTAAAAATAAGAAAGTAAATGCTATAGTGCATGAAGGGTACGTAGTCAGCCACATAGGGCAAACTGAACAATCTTCAACACGATGAATTTTATATATATATATATATTCTTACGAAATTATTGGGTTCACCAGCGTAGTCAACCGCTCTTATGCAGGATACACATACTTAACTCATGCACAAAAAGGAATAAATGTCGACATTTTTACAACATTTCTCGTCAAAGGACATGTACTCGACATTGTAGTCAACATATCCGCCTAGGTGGCATGCCAACTAAGCAAGTCAGCATCCACGTAGATAATACATGCTTCCACGTGCCATGCACACGTTTCCACAGACAGGGGCTTGTTTTGGCTCATTTATGCACACGTTCTAAATTTTTTTGGTAAAAGGTTGAAACACCCTATAGACAATTGCATGGGGCGAACAGAATAGTTTATGAAAAGTGAAGGCAGCAACAAATCATGCTGATAATGATTTTTTTGGCTTCACGTTCTTTTTAAAGGATTTTGATGGTTTATACTGAAATCCCACCCAAAAGTTATAGAGAGACAGAGATTCTATGTCCACCACTAGGATGGAGAATAATCCGTAACACTCATGGGTGGAGCTAGTGTGTTAAGTACGGGTTCGGACGAGTTTAATAAGTTTTGCTTAAAATTTTGTATTTGTATAGAAACTCCGTCAAATATGTATAAATATCTAATCACGAACCCAGTAACTAAGACAAGTTATAGGTTCTATGGAAAATTTAAAAATTATAAACATCAAATTCTGACTCCACCTCTAAACACTCATCATACATAATAACATGTAAAGTGAATTTTGGATGTTGCAGCCCCAAAAGTAGCTTAAATGCAGTCAAGCTTATGGCTCTGCACATTCTGCAGCTAAAACTACACACTTCCTAACGTGCCAAACTCAGTCAAAATGAGTCCAGAGTTGGCTCTTAACCTATATATAAGCAAATGGTTTCTTCACCAATCATACACAATACAAAACCATTCTTCACATCTTATCAAAGAGATAAAAACAACATCCAATATCTCAATTAAGAAGAGATAGAATGTCTAGCATTTTCAAGATTATTGGGTTCGAGAAGATAAGGCCGTGTTCAGGTGGAGATGATGATGGAGATTACGACTATGCTCCTGCAGCATCGTTGGAAGGAGATGATGATGATCGAAATTATGATTATGCTCCAGCTGCATGATCAATTCATCGGAGGTTCAAACTCCTAACGTCTAGTTCATATTTGAGGAAATGAAGTTCGACCTTGGTTTTATAACTTTATTAATACTAATTCTTATAAGTAGGAGTATATAGCTAGGTTTATAAATTAGTTGAAACGGCTGAGGTCTACGTCAAGGTGTTATTAGGGTTTTGTGAGGTCACTAGCTTAAAAGATATCTTCTTTTGACAATAGTATGAATAATTTATGTAGAGCAGTGACATAGGATTATAGTCAAAGACAAGCTCACATACGGTCAAATTTCTCTATAATATTCATCATTTATAAAAATACCTCGTATAACAATCATGTATTCTTTGGAATTACTTAATTTTTTGTTATGTTATAATATATGTTCTCTTAAATAGCATTTTATTAGCAGCCAAAAAATTTCGAAATAAACGGCACTGTTATAGAGAAGCTTGACTGTATTTATAATATTAAGTAGTTCTATCATTCGTCTCATTATATTATTACAATGAACGAACTATAAATTAGATTTGTGTATTCTATATGCAAGTCATATAAAAGAGTGATCACAATTTAATCGCCCACGAATTCAACAAGACTAATCAGTTAAATTAATCTGTATTTTAAATACCATTAACAGGAAATTCAGACAGTCACAGCTACACTAGAACTGTTAATAAAAGCAAGACCCTAGAGCAGGAAGTCTTTGTCTATTGCAAGAGTAGCCTTCTAACTCTTAACTATCTGAAAGTCCAGTTTATAGCACGTAAATGCTAAGTAATTTAAATGATTTCAGAGGTACTTGTAAAAGAGTTCTTAAAATAATTCTGGTAATGCTCAGGGGTGGATGCAACGTTAATGTTATAGGCTCATTCGAATACAGTAGATTTAGCTCAAACCCTGTTGATGTTTAGCTTAAAGCATATATAGTTCTATGTATATCGTTTCATATATGACTCTTGTTTCGTGAAATTGGTATGTTAAATGCCATGATTTATATTAATTTGAAGTGTTATTATGTGTAGGAATGAGTCGGGAGCAATTGGGGGCGAAACGCGCAAGATTTGAGCCAAAACGAACAAAACAGGACGAATTGAGCATCTGGACGCCACAAGCAACGCCTGGCGCCACCTATGGCGCTGGAGACAGAATGGAAATTTGAGGCAGCGCCCTGGTAGGCTCCTTGCGCTGCCCAGGGCGCCGATGACGTGATTTTGTCCAAATTCGCCCAGGACAAGGGTATTTCGGCCCTAGACCTACCCAACACGAATGAAAGCAAGACTAAACCTATTTTTGAGGGGAGAGACGCCACCTTGGGAAAAAACACACACGGGATCGTTAGGAAGAGGAGAATTGTCAATTTTCTTCATCTTTTTCTAGTATTTCCACTTGATTCAAAACAATATTCAAAAAACACACAGTGGCTAAACACCCATTGTTTTGGGGTTGTGGTTAGCCATGAATATTGTTGTTTAACCTTAACTTAACCTTGATTATAATTCACCAACATGTAGTTGTTTCTTCAATTTTGTGTTTAATTGCTTAATTGTCTGGCTAGCAGTTAGGTTTTATTTACTATCTATGCTATGCTTGGAAAAGTCGTGTTTAGATTAGAGAAGAGTTGAAGAGAGAACCCTTAGGGGGGGCGAATTTTTAGTTAGGATAGGAATATACCTAATCACCGTGCTTAATTAAATATCGTGATCTTAATGCGTTCTTAATAGATTGATTTCATAGGAATATAGGCATTAATCTATTGAGAATAGGTGAGTAGTACTTCGGGAGAAGGCAATGAGAGCATTTATCAATTAATTAGCAACCAAGAGTGAATTATATGAAAGGGAGAGTTAATTCGAACACAATACGATTGGTAAATTGATCACAACCGTGGAATACTTGTCTCTACTGAATATACAACAATCAACTAGTTACTTGATAATTTAGTTATTACTTAGAATTGTAGTTTAGCATAATTAAACTCTTGAACTCGAATTTAGCTTGACGGAATAACAATATTGGTGTGTTAGTGAGTAGTTGATATAAGTCCCTGTGGGTACGCTATCTGGACTTCCAAATCCTATATTACTTGTCGGCCATGTATACTTGCGTGTGCGTTTGGGAGCAACTAGTTTTTGGTGCCGTTGCAGGGGGCTTAAAAATTAGCTACTTTGCCGACTTAAACTTTTATTAGTTATTTGTTCAAGTTTTAATTATCAGTTTACCTTTTTTGTGTTAACACAGGCTCTTCTCTTGAATGCGGAGGAGTAGAAGCACAAATAATATCCTTCCTCTTGATCCTGAAATTGAACGGACACTTCACAGAGTGAGGAGAGAGGTCGAAATTAGAACTGGAATAGAAAGAGAGTTGGACATCGTAGTTCAACCACAGCCAATAGAGATGGCAGGTAATGCAGAGCGTGCGGTGATAGAAGTCGCAAGGCCCAATCTTGCTAATATGACTCAAGCTATTCTGAAACCTGAGATCACAGGGCATTTTGAACTCAAACAGTACATGGTACAGTTGATTCAGTCCACAGGGCAATATGTGGGTCTATCTCATGAAGATCCGCAAAGGCACATTCAAAATTTCTTGAAAATTACGGACACCTACAAATATCCAAACGTTTCCAAGGATTATGTCAGGCTGACACTTTTTCCCTTTTCACTGCTGAGGGAAGCAAAGGAATGGTTGCAGAAAGAGCCCGCAAACTCAATCCACACTTGGGATGATTTAGTGAGGAAATTCTTAATCAAATTTTTCCCCACCAAGAAGACAAAGTCATTGAGGAGTCAAATTCTTGGGTTCGAACAACGGGATGGAGAGACACTTCGTCAAGCCTTGGAAACATACAAGAAGTTGTTCAGAGATTGCCCGCATCATTGTCAGACTTATGAGGTATTGGGACACACTTTTGTTGATGGATTAGATGAGGCCTCAAAGATGAATCTTGACTCAGCTTGTGAAGGTAGTTGCATGGCGAAACCATATAGTGAAATTCAACTCTTGCTGAATAACTTCACTGCTAATGGTCATAAATGGCAAGGAGATGGGGATTCACTCAAGGCAAGTAAACAGAAGGCAGCGGGGTTGATTGAGCATGATGACTTCTCGGCCATAAGAGCTGAGATAGCAAAATTGGCAAAGCAGATGAATAGAATGACAATGCAATAGGTACAACAGATGCAACATGTACAACATATGTCTCTTTGTTGCGAACTATGTGGTGACAACCATATGAATGATATGTGCCCCACTAATCCAGCATATATACTATGTGGGACAGCAGAGCAGGGGTCCAATGAATCAGAATGACCAATATGAGAACACTTATAATCCAAATTGGAAGAATCATCCCAACTTCTCATGGGGTGGAAATCAACCGAATCAGATCATTATAGACCCCAAGGAAATTTCAATCACCTCAGAAGCAACCTCAACAGGTAGAAGAGAATGGGAATGAATTGTTGAAGTAGTTGTTGCTTGAAAATAAACAGTTCAGGACCGAATATCAAGCCCACACCACAACAGTGAGAAATTTGGAGCGTCAAATGGGACAGCTTGCCGGTGCTCAAAACACTAGACTAGCTGGAGCTCTTCCAAGTGACACTGAAGCAAATCCTAGGCGGCCCTTAATGCCGTGTCATTGAGGAATAGGAGACAACTAGAAGAAGTTCAGTCTAAAAAGAGGAAACATGTGATTGTTAATGAGAGGCCAACCACTATAAAATCAACATCAGAGAAATCTAATGAGCCAGAGAAGCCAGCTGGAGAGGCGGTGGCTGACAACCCCCACAATTGGTTGCATGTCCACCACCTCCATTCCCTCAAAGATTGTAGAAATTAAGAGATAATGACGCATATAAAAAGTTTCTTAATATCTTGAAGCAGGTGAAAATTAAAAGTCCGTTGGTTGACATCTTACAAGAAGTAACCAAATATGCAAAATACATCAAGGACGTTGTGGCAAATACAAGGAGGCTAACCGAGTTCGAGACTGTGGCACTCACTGAGGAATGCAGTTCTAGAATTCAAGGTAAGTTGCCTCAGAAATTAAAGGATCCAGGTAGTTTCACTATCCAAATCTCGATTGGTAAACATACTGTTGGGCGAGCTTTATGTGATCTTGGAGCAAGCATCAATTTGATACCTCTATCGGTGTTCAGACAGTTGGGGTTGGGTGATCCACGCCCAACAACAGTTATCTTACAGTTAGCTGATCGTTCCATTGTTCATCATGAGGGAGTGATTGAAGATGTGCTAGTTCAAGTGGGTTCTTTCATATTCCCTGCTAATTTCATTATCCTGGACTACGAGCCCAATCAGGAATTCCCATTTGTTTTTGGGCATCCATTCTTAACCACGGGCCGAGCTATTATTGATGTTTGCGAAGGAAAGATGACGATGAGAGTAGGTGGCCGAGTAGAGGTATTCAGTATTTATAAAGCACTCAGGTTGCCAACCCACTATGAAGAATTATGCATGATCTCTGTGGTGGAGAGTGATTCCACATCATTAGTGCCCTATATGAGCCCTGTAGATCCTGTTGAATGAGTATTAATTGGGGATGTGGAAAATAGTGAAGATGAAATGATGGGAGAAATTGAGCAAGTACTGGATATGTCCTGCAGTTATGTCCAGGGGTTCAATAAATTTGAAGAATTGGAAAGGCTTGTCACTCTGACTCTTCCCAAGCCATCTATTGAGGAGGCTCCAAGGCTAGAACTCAAGCCACTTCCAGCGCATCTGCGCTATACTTATTTGGGGAACTCTAAGACACTACCTGTGATTATTTCATCCATCTTGACCATCACTCAAGAAGAAAAATTGCTCAGAGTCCTCCGCTAGTATAAAAAGGCCATTGGGTGGACTATAGCTGACATCAAGGGTATTAGTCCATCATTTTGCATGCATAAAATCTTTTTAGAGGACGGACACTGCCCCAGTGTGAGCAGCAGAGGAGATTAAATCCCATCATGAAAGAGGTGGTGAAAAAGAAAGTAATCAAGTTGCTCAATGCAGGTATCATTTTTCCTATTTCTGATAGCAATTGGGTAAGCCCGATTCAATGTGTGCCCAAAAAGGGAGGAATGACTGTAGTTGAGAACGAGAAGAATGAGCTAATCCCCACTCGCACAGCTACAGGATGGAGAGTCTGTGTCGATTATAGAAGGCCCAACAAGGCAACTCGCAAGGACCACTTCCCACTTCCATTCGTCGACCAAATGCTAGACAGGTTAGCCGGGCATGAATATTACTGCTTCCTAGATGGCTACTCAGGATACAATCAGATTGTCATATGCCTAGAAGATCTGGAGAAGACTACTTTTACTTGTCTGTATGGCACTTTCACCTTCAAGCGAATGTCGTTTGGTCTTTGTAATGCACCAGCTACTTTCCAGAGGTGTATGATAGCTATTTTCACCCACATAGTGGAAAAATTCATTAAAGTGTTTATGGATGATTTTTCAGTCTTTGGTCCTCTTATGATGATTGCTTGAGGAATTTAAGCAAGGTGCTACCCCGTTGTGAAGAAACAAATCTGGTACTGAATAGGAAAAAAGTGTCATTTTATGGTACAAGAAGGCATCGTGTTGGGTCACAAAACATCTAGGACCGGCATTGAAGTTGATAAAGCGAAGGTGGAGGCGGTTGAAAAATTACCTCCACCCATTTCAGTGAAGGGTGTCCGGAGTTTCTTGGGACACGCGGGTTTCTATCGGCTCTTTATTAAAGATTTATCAAAAATTGCTACTCCTTTGTGCAGGCTGCTTTAAAAAGATGTAACTTTCAACTTTGATGATGCTTGCCTCAAGGCATTTAAAGAACTTAAAAAGAAGTTGGCTACTGCTGCCATTATCGTGGAACCTGATTAGTCCTTACCATTTGAACTTATGTGTGATGCGAGTGACCTTGCTATTGGGGCAGTGCTAGGCCAGAGGAAGGACAAGGTGTTTTATTCCATCTACTGTGTGAGTAAGACTCTTGATGATGCACAGCTGAATTACACCACCACGGAGAAGGATCTGTTAGCTGTAGTGTGGGCCTTTGAGAAATTTCGGGCATACTTGGTGGGAATGAAAGTCATAGTCCATACCGATCATGCAGCAATCAGGTATTTGTTCACAAAAAAAAAAAAGAATCTAAGGCTAGATTGATGCGCTGGGTTTTATTGCTGCAGGAATTTGATGTAGAAATACGAGATCGAAAAGGGACAGAGAACCAAGTAGCTGACCATGTTAGAATATATGCACAACGCTAGAGGGGGGGTGAATAGTGTTGGAAAAACGTATTCGCATTCTTATTTATGAAACCTTACTAATGACTTTGTGTCTTGTTGTAGGTTTTGATAATTGACAAACCATCATTAACAAGTTACTAAGATTGCTTGGATTTTGTTGTGATTACAAGTCAAGCTTTCAAGATAATAGAAGTTGATGAATGGAACATGTCAATGAAGCAAAAAGATTGAAGACTAAAAGATGTAGTATTTTAGTCTTGATTTTGATTTTGAGTCTTATAGTATTTTTGATCTTATATAGTTTTTATGAACTTGGCTCAAGTCTAAAAACTCTTTCAAAAATAACTTAAGACATTTTACAAAATATTGGTTTTACAAAACAATAAAATTGTGAACCAAAATTGAGTTGGAAAATTCCAGAATGTTGGCACCATCCATGGCGACATCAATGGCGCGACATCCATGGCGACATCAATGGCTTCAGCTGGAAAAATTCCAGAATGTTGGCACCATCCATGGCGATATCAATGGCGCGACATCCATGG